>ONZH01022488.1:0-69364 GCA_900303285.1 Rhinella marina
GGTGTGTGTTTAGAAAAAGCTATACTCACTCCCCTCGCCGCCGACTGGTAAGTAGAATGAAACCATTGAGAGAAGCTATGACGTGGGAACACAGGAATTTTCCCCGCTTTGAGATGTGTTTCCTGCAAAAAACAAAGGTCAGTCTTGTTTTTTTTTCAAGAGGGTGATAACTTGCGACCTCTTCTGGGGTGTATTAAGGCCTCTAACATTAAAGGAGGTAATTTTTAAGGACGCCATAAGTTATGTGGAGTAAGAAATAAGTTAAAGGGTAGGATGGTCATCCAGAAATATAAGGTACCACATGTAAGAATATAAAACAAAACAAGGTAACATATGGAAAACCCATGTGATGTGTGATTGCGTGTTACAATGTGTTCCACAGGAATCGGGCTCCACATCACAAACAGCAATGTCACAATGATAGTCCACAAACGGGACCCTTGAAACAAGGAGTAAGGGGGCAGGTGATGTTGAAATCTCATCCTAACCCGAACCCTCACGCCCGTGCTTCTATAGATATCGAAATCCGCTAACGGCAGACAGAGATATATAAGGAACTGAATAAGGAACTATATAATAGCACTAGAGTATTCAGCAGTGACTAGTTAGAAATATGGTCAACATAATAGTCTCAACAGAGATATATGGAAACCCATCACCAGTTCTATAGATGAGATGGGACCTGGTTATCATCAGAAGGAGATGGTGACTTCTTCACAGGTAAAGTCCCGGGCACTGAAGGTGAAGAAGGTAGAGCCATCTTGTCAGGACATAAGAGATGGATATATAGCGTTAGCAATATGGAGGAGTATAAAGTTCAAAAGACTGCCAACAAAGCTCAATCTAAACGCCTCTTGCTGTTAGGGGTTTTGCGCCTGGTAACAACTTCCCACGGCTCCAGATTTGGCAAAGGAGGGAGCTTGGACAACTGAATATCCACAGGCAGCCATGATTCTATAGGCAACGGATCGGCGCCCAAAATAGTCCACGCTGCTTCTAGATCTTGTGGTGTGCGAATTATGCAGCGGCGGCCATTTTTAGCAAAGGTAAGTCCGAATGGGTAAAGCCACCTATACTATACCTATATTTTAATATTCCTGAGATGATCAGTGAGTGGTCTTAGGGCCCGGCGCTTGTACAGGGTAGAAAGGGCAATGTCCTGGAAAACAAGAATTAGAGAGTCTCCATACTGCAATTCTTTCTTGTCTCGGGATGCTTGCAAGATGGCCAAGGTGTCACGGAAACTTAGTAGGCCGCAGATTACATCTCTTGGGGGGTCTTCTTGCTTTGGGGCTGGGCGTAGAGAGCAATGAATCCTCTCAATAATGATGGCTTCCGCCTTCTCCTCTCCCAAAAGGTCAGCGAACAATTGCTTGGCCACGGATTCCAATTCGTCGGATTGAACCTCTTCAGAAAGACCTTTCAGTCGAATATTTTTCATACGACTGCGGTTTTCTTGATCCTCAATCATGAGGTAGGCATGATTCAATGCCTGGAGCTGATCCTCACACACGCGCACTATTGCAGCGCTGTGGGTGACTGCTAGGCCTTGTTTGTGCTCAAGCGTCTCAACTCTGGCTCCTAGGTTCTTCATGTCGTGCCTCAGGTCCCTAATTTCTTGGATCAGTGGTTCCTGGGCTTGCGACAGGGTGGTTTTAAAAAAGGTTTTGGTTAAGGCATTATTGCTGTCTACCTGCGGCATCTCACCGATTCCCGACATGCAGTCTCCTTCCTCCTCCTCTTCACCAGCAGACTCCGGCGTGCGAGCTTGCTGCGCCATCTTGGGGAGCCGCGCTGGGGAGACCGCCAACTTTCTCCTGAGGAATTTGTCCATCTCCGCCTGATTTTTCTTCTGCTTGGGGGTCCCATAATGGCAAGCCTCCAGTGCTATTAGGCTGAGAAGCACGGGTCTGTGAGGCAGGAGCTCTTTCCTCAGACCTCCGTCTTGCACAGCCGTTAGGCTCCGCCCCCTCATTCATAATTTTTAGAAAAGTGAAAAACCCTAATTTTGATAATCTTTCTGGGTACTGTAGTCCACCCATTCCAGTTATTACTTTAGTTGCCCTCCTCTGAACCCTCTCCAGCTCTGCTATGTCTGCCTTGTTCACAGGAGCCCAGAACTGTGCGCAGTACTCCATGTGTGGTCTGACTAGTGATTTGTAAAGTGGCAGGACTATGTTCTCATCACGGGCATCTATGCCCCTTTTGATGCAACCCATTATCTTATTGGCCCTGGCAGCAGCTGTCTGACACTGGTCTCTACAGCTTAGTTTGCTGTTTACTAAAATTCCTAGGTCCTTTTCCATGTCAGTGTTACCCAGTGTTTTACCATTTAGTGTGTACTGGTGACTTGCATTATTTCTTCCTATGTGTATAACCTTACATTTGTCAGTGTTAAACCTCATCTGCCACTTCTCTGCCCAAGCATCCAGTCTATTCAGATCCATCTGTAGCAGTGTGCTGTCCTCTTCTGTGTTAATTACTTTAAACAGTTTAGTTTCATCTGTAAAAATTGATATTTTACTGTGCAAGCCTTCTACCAGTTACTTATACATACAGACATTTTCTCCCAGTCCAAGCATTCTCATTTTATATACTAACCTTTTATGTTGTACAATATCAAATGCTTTGGAGAATTCCATATATACAACATCCATTGAGTCTCCGTGGTCAAGTCTAGAACTTACCTCCTCATAGAAACTGATTAAATTAGTTTGACATGACCGATCCCTCATGAAGCCATGCTGATATGGAGTTATTTGCTTATTTTCATTGAGGTAATCCAAGACAGTATCTCTTAGAAAAGCTTCAAACAGTTTACCCATGACAGATGTTAAACTTACTAGCCTATAGTTCCCGGGCTCTGTTTTTGGACCCATTTTGAATATTGTCACCACATTTGCTATGCACCAATCCTGTGGAGCACTCCATATCAGTATAGAGTCCTTAAATATCAGAAATAAGGGTCTGGCTATGACATTACTTAATTTTCTTAGGATATGGGAGTGTATGCCATCCGGTCCTGGCGATTTGTCTATTTGAATCTTTTTAAGACACCGCTGTACTTCTTCCTGGGTAAGACACGGCCCTTTTAATGGGAAATTTACTTTTATATTCTGCATTTCATCTGACAGTTTATTTTCCTCCTTAAATACAGTGGAGAAAAAAATATTTAGAAGCTTTGCTTTCTCCTCATCTCTCTCTGCAACTCCCCCCTCATTACTTTGTAAAGGGCAGACACCTTCAGATTTATACTTTTTACTATTTATGTAATTGAAAAACATTTTAGGGTTAGTTTTACTCTCTTTGGCAATTAATCTCTCAGTCTCTATTTTGGCTGCTGTTATTTGTCTTTTACATATTCTATTTTTTTCCTTATAGTTTTTCAATGCTTCCTCGCTACCCTCCTGTTTTGTCATTTAAATGCTTTCTTTTTGTCATTTATTGCTTTCTTTACAGTTCTATTTATCCACATTGTTTTTTTTTCTAGTTCCTTAACCTGTTATTCCCTTAAGGCATACTACTGTTCGAAAGTTTGGGGTCACCCAGACAATTTTGTGTTTTCCATGAAAACTCACACTTTTATTTATCAAATGAGTTGCAAAATGAACAGAAAATATAGTCAAGACATTGACAAGGTTAGAAATAATGATTTTTATTTGAAATAATAATTTACTCCTTCAAACTTTGCTTTCGTCAAATAATGCTCCATTTGCAGCAATTACAGCATTGCAGACCTTTGGCATTCTAGCTGTTAATTTGCTGAGGTAATCTGGAGAAATTTCACCCCATGCTTCCAGAAGTCCCTCCCACAAGTTGGATTGGCTTGATGGGCACTTTTTGCAAACCATACGGTCAAGTTGCTCCCACAACAGCTCAATGGGGTTGAGATCTGGTGACTGCGCTGGCCACTCCATAACAGATAGAATACCAGCTGCCTGCTTCCTCCCTAAATAGTTCTTGCATAATTTGGAGGTGTGCTTTGGGTCATTGTCCTGTTGTAGGAGGAAACTGGCTCCAATCAAGCGCTGTCCACAGGGTATGGCATGGCATGGCATTGCAAAATGGAGTGATAGCCTTCCTTATTCAAAATCCCTTTTACCTTGTACAAATCTCCCACTTTACCAGCACTAAAGCAACCCTAGACCATCACATTACCTCCACCATGCTTGACAGGTGGTGTCAGACACTCTTCCAGCATCTTTTCAGTTGTTCTGCATCTCACAAATGTTCTTCTGTGTGATCCAAACACCTCAAAGTTCGATTTGTCTGTCCATAACACTTTTTTCCAATCTTCCTATGTCCCAAGTCTGTGTTCGTTTGCCCATATTAATCTTTTCCTTTTATTAGCCAGTCTCAGATATGACTTTTTCTTTGCCACTCTGTCCTAAACATCCATTAGCCTTCTTACACAGTTAGCAAACACAATGTACCATTAGAACACTGGAGTGATGGTTGCTGGAAATGGGCCTCTATACACCTATGTAGATATTGCATTAAAAAACAGACATTTGCAGCTGGAATAGTCATTTACCACATTAAAGAGGACCTTTCATGGGTCCACACACTGCTAAATAAGGAGCAGGTTTTGGAGGGCATGGGCCGGGGAGTTGGGGGTACTTACTATTTCTTCAGGGCGTAGCTCCATTGGCCCGCTGTGCCCCTGTGAAGATCCGGCACACGCTATGCAAATGCATAGCATCGGAACATTGAGGAGGAAACGCCAGGGATTCTCAATGGGCTTCTCCTTCTCCCTGGCTGTAGTGCTGTCCAATCGCAACGGAGAGCGTCACAGCCAGCGTGTGCCGGATCTTCACAGGGGCGCAGCGGCCCAACAGAGCTGCGCTCTGAAGAAATAGTAAGTACCCCCAACTCCCATGCCCTCCAAAACCTGCTACTTATTTAGCAGTGTGTGGACCCATGAAAGGTCCTCTTTAACAATGTATAGAGTGTATTTCTGATTAATTTAATGTTATCTTCATTGAAAAAACTGTGCTTTCCTTTAAAAAATAAGGAAATTTCTAAGTGACCCTAAACTTTTGAAAGGTACCTCTCACAATTAGATATTAGGATGCTTTTAAAAATATCCCATTTTGTGGCTGTATTTTTATTTTTGAGGACTTTGTCCCAGTTAGTTAGGCCTATGGCCTCTCTTAATTTAGCTTTTTTGAAGTTTTGTATTTTTGTTCCTCCCTGAAGAAAAACTCTTTTGAATGACAATTGGAAGGTTATTACTTTCCCTGGTGGCAACACATCCTATCACAACGTCAAAATACCAGCTACACACAGAATGGCGTTTATTCTTTCTGTTTAGAATGACCAGGATAAATGTTGTCCTCTGACTGACTAATCAGGCTTTCTGTCAGCCTCTAAGCAAGTCCCATGGTCATGTGATCCTCCATCTTATTCATTCCTGTCATTTTACAGGCCAATTTTCACACTAAAATGACGCTTGGCAAAGCTTTTATACGGTGTTCAAAGTGCCGGTTTTAATAAAGCCCCTGCGCTGGCCGTGGATCATGTGGTTATGTAGAGGCGCCGGCCTCTATATAACTTCGGTGTATCCAGCGCCGCTTCTAAATATAAGCCATCTCCCAATTTCTACGCCTAAACCAGAAGTAGAAAATTATGAATGAGAGGGGCCTTCCGGCTTATCACCTTTCCCGCCCACTTTTTTAGACCTAGTGTGAGAAGGGAAAAGTCAAAGATTACAGCGCTGCTATCCACTGCGCTGTAATCTGTGTCTGAAATACACCTAATATAGGCTTATTTCAGGTTTATAAATGACCTCCTTAGAATTTGTTTGGAAGACAAATTTTGGTGAAATCTATAATTAATCCGATTTTTTTAGAATCAATTTGCTCAACTGTATCCAAAATGTAGACCAAAAGTTAGTCTCTATTAGAGATGAGCAAATCTTCAAAGATTTGCTTCAGCGAATATTCAACAAATTTATAAAAAGATACGTTCTTAATACGAATTTATTCGGTCGAAATTGCGTTAAAAAATTATCGTTGTTCTGCAAACATTCCTGCACAAATTACGTACATACAGTCTAAGTGTTGTTAAAAGAATGCTACTGAACTGAATACGTAAGCATTAACGTACAAAGTACGTACAAATCCTTAGCATACTATTGTCTAGCGATTGCGTCATACACACGCACGATGCTAGGCCGTGGCGTACAGTCCTCAGAGGCAGTCCATATGAGCTAGAAAAGTAGATGCTCACTGCTAGCTATCATGCTAAGTGCATAATTTACCAAACACCATACAATAAGTGCATAATAGGACACATTGCAGTACCTGAAAAATAATACACAAAATGGCTAAAGTGCTTGAACGTTGCTGAACTTGTAAAAACATTATTGCTTAAATACTGCAAAACATAATTAGGAAAACATTTTAGTGCAATCAATTTCACATTTCAAGCATAATAGGCTCATATCCACGTTTTAGTCTCTTTTCTGGGCTGCTTGGCATAGAACACTGGGAAAATTTAATTGTAATCCACGTGAGGTAGTTTTGTAATCCAAACAGGTAATGTGTATTCCACATGGATAATATAAAATAGCAGCAAATATTTTTATGAAAACCCTTTTTGCAAAGGGGGCTACCAAATAACCCGAGAAGGGGGAATAAAAAGGAAAATAGGTGTGCTTAGGCGCAACTGGGAATTTTCTGCAGAATGGGGGTAGTCCTGACAAGCCATGGCCATCTGGATGAGAGTCAAACAGGGGGCAATAAAAACAAGATAAAAACGTGTCAACTAGCTCTCAAATGTAAGGTGCAGTCCATGTTGTGGATCCTATAGGTCCAGACCATGATGAGGTGTCCTTTAAGTCAGCCAATTATAGATTAGAAGAAGGGTTCCTCAGAGTCCTCCTAGTTGCTACTGCTGCTGAAGGACATAAGAAGATGCTCCTGCCTCCCCTAGGCCATGCTGCCTGCTGTTGTTGAGCTCCACTGCCCTCTGCTGGTTAAATTGGAACTTGACCGGGTGGTCACACTGGTGAGCGCTGCTGCGACTTTAGCCTTGACCTTTCCGATCCTCCTGCCGGGACAGCAGGGGTAAGTTATTCTAGCTGCAGTGGTTCAGGCAAGGAAAAATCACCAGCTCCCCAGACTGCTACTAATGCCATTTTCCATGGCAGCTGGTAGTGGATCACCGTGGGATGGAAAGTGAAGGATGAGGTAGTCAGCTGACCCAGGTGAAAGGATTGTGGTGGTGGCACTGGCAAGCCAGGAATCAAAGGCTCCGGCTGTGATTGCGGTTTCTCTCTGAAACGGAGGGTGCCATCTGCTGTCTCTTGTAGGCAGCGCATGTGTCCTGCGGCTGCTCGATCCTCTGGCCAAACTTCTGCTGGTGATGCAGGGACCAGGGGCTTTGACAATAACGTTACCTCGGTAAGAAAGAGGCATTTCAGGGATGCCATATATATATACATATACATTCGACCTGATCTCCCACATATAGGCTGTGACGGGCTTGGGTTAGGTAAGGCCGTTTGACAGAATTGTTGTACACGACGTACTCCTCGCCATCCTAGTCGTCTGCAAGGAAGCCACTGCCTCTCTCCACCGAAAACCAGATGACGGTTCCTTTGCGCCGTTCCAGCGTAGAATCTTCTGGCCTTGGATGGTCAAGCACTTGGATGGCCCAGTCCTCCACCGCTTTCTTATAATCCCATAGAGTCTGGGCGTGGGCTGTCACGGCTCCAGGCACGATGGGATTCTGCCGCATGGAAGGTGTTGTTCTCCTCCTGGGCAGCGGAGTGGACGCTCCAGACGCCTCCGCTGCACCAGCCAGCATGGCGGACACCCCTGGTGCCGGTGGGATTCTCTTGGCCAATTGTGACACTCTGATTTCCTCTGGAGTGTCCGGTGGTTCGGGGTACTCGCTACCAAACGCCATCTCTCCCCAATTTGGGCGTAGTTGTTTCGCCATGCTGTGGTGTCTTGTTCACCACTGGCTTAAACTGGAGAGGGGGCGGAGTAATGAGGGAGGAGTCTTCACTCCCTATATTTGCAATAGATGGTTCCCGGTGAGCCGGGCTGGTTTTTCCCTCTTCTGAGGGGGGCGTATCATCATTTTCCCACTTCTGGGGGCCGGGGGGCAAGAAGAATGTGTATGTAACGTTAGTTTACAAAATTTTAAGAACATTTAAGATTCGTGCTAAGCGAATCTGAAAAAATCCGGATTTGCTTCGGAGTAGGAAATAAGGAGGATTCATAACGAATATACAAAGCGGCGAATAGATTCGCTGATCTCTAGTCTCCATATTTAGTTATGCATTAGTCATATCTCATTTATACATGGATGCTTTCAAATGATACTTTTGTATTGTACTCCTGAGCCCTTTCAAAAGAGTTTATTACTATGTACAGTTCATCCTGATGAAAAGATAAAAGTGCTTTTAAAATTAGTTAAAAACATTCTTTAAATAGCATCTCTCCAACCTGCAGGAGATAATAGTGTCACACTGTATAATAGCTTCCTATGTGACGCTAGAGCACAGGTGAAACTGCGGGAGCAGGAAAAGGACACACAGGCAGAATGCTGACAGATGGCAGATTGCATTGACTTTTAAACATAATGATGGGGTTGGAATGCTAAGTGTATAATACTGATAGCTATTAATTTCTCATCTTGTCAGATTAGCAGAGGTTTATAGGTAGAGCCCTTTATGTAACTGACAAGATTCACAGCAGCAGTAAGTGAAGCAATCAAATAATAAACAAGAACATCACAAAATAAAATATATCATTTAAAAATTTGAGTGAATGAAAAAAAAATCAATAAAATGTTAGGATTTATGTTGTCTTTCTGACATAACATTCTTGTATTATGATACAACAGTAAAAACAATGCAACAGCATTCTGCAAACACAAATAATAAAGTAGATATAATTGTGCCATACTCGCTATAGAAATGTATTAATACTAATGCTACTTTATAAATGTGAGACAACCACCGACAACTCAATATAAATATTCTCCACATGCCAATATCAATATAAATACTTTATTAATTGTACATTGAACACAAAAATGATAAAACCATATTAAATCAAGTGGCAGGGGGTACCACAGGTTGAGGGACAAAAAGGTGGACGTGGCAGGGGTCATCCAACCAGTGCACGGCACACATAAGCTACTGCATACATAATGAAAAATATGAATTGGTGCTAAGACTACCAACACTATACAAACATGTGCACCTGGCCAAAAACATGGCCCGTAAGGTTGGTAGTTAGGTAGCAAACCATACCAAAAAACAATAAGGACATGTGCGGATGTGTATCTGTGCCTATAAGACGAGTCCCGCTGCGTCCACCACCCAACGCCGTTTCGCCTCTAAGGCTTCATCTGGGGAAAAGGTTGTGCCTGTCTACCAACAACGAGAGGAGCCCAGCTGGAATGTGGTGAGGCCTAGCTGAAGGGCACCAGAGAGGGTGTATTTGTGTGTCCCGGTGTGCATCTGTCCCTGTGGGTATGTGTGTTTCTGTCTCTATGTATGTGTGTCCCTGTGTGTGTGTCCCTGTATGTGTCTGTCCCCCTGTGTGTGGGTTCATCTGTCCCTGTGTGTATGTGTGTGTCTGTCCTTGTATGTTTGTGTCCCTGTGTGTGTGTGTCCCTGTGTATATGTGTCCCTGTCTGGATCTGACCGTCCATGTGGGTGTATGCGTGTTCCTGTCTGTGTGTTTGTCTGTGCCTGTTTGTGTGTGTGTGTCATTATAACCATGCCCACAATGTTCCCATGTACTGACGGAGCTGCATCAGGACATTCTGTAGGGGGCAAGAAGAAGAAGGAAGAGGAGGCAGTGCCGCCAGCATGGAGTCCCATGTGAGAGGCACAGCAAGGCACATTAAGGATGCAGGTAACACTACCACATTAACAGCACTAGTGATATATGGACTGCAGGCAACACTTCCACATGCAACGTTCAGATGCCAATTTTGCGACGGGCGACCCTCCCTCCAGGGCCCGCTAAGGATGTTATAACGTTCGTCCCAAGTGTAGGATTGCCGAGTGGTAGATTGTGGCCTATAATGTCTCTGGTGTGTCACGGTGTCACAGTGCTTCTACCTGGAAATGGCTGGACCCCAGGATTTGGCTCCGGTTGCAATAAATAGGGGGAATAATAGAGGCTCGTAATAATAAATTAATCCAGACTTTATGGTGAAATCCAACGCAGCTTTACTTAGGCAAACTTGCATCCAGGTAACAAACTTCCGGCTTTATCTTGGCTTCCAGCAGGCTTTAGCTTATATAATTTGGCAGGCAAAATCTTCTGCTATATCTCTCTGTAGCTCACTGCTGTGCTGACAATGTACAGTATAAACTTGGATTTCTTCCAATGCTGGAAAGGCTAAACCTCTCTCCGTGGTCTGACTTATCTTGTGCCAAGGAAACACCTCCTGGCTGCTGAGGTTGTAATCCTCTGTCTTTCTGGCCAGCAGAGCTAAAGGTGCTCTGGCTGGCAGGGGCACGTCCAGCAGAGACGTGCCCTGCATACCCTTCCCCTAGCAGGGGGTGACTAGAACTAACCAGTTCTAACTTCTCTCCATAAGGGGGATCAGAATGGCAATGGAAAGGTCCATTCCGAATAATTATATAGTAGCTCTGCCTTTGTTTTGCTGCCACCTACTAGTACACCATATACATTACATAGTAAAACATTTTCATACATTATATAGATATGCACGTTTTTGCAGGTCCTGGAATAAAATGCATAGAATGCAGACACAGATAAAATCGAGGTAGAAAGAGTGGTAACACCACTCTGAGGTGTTACACACATGATGTGCATTAGTGTTGTCTGTGATTTCACATAGGACTGCAGATAACACTACTACAGATTCTGTACTCAAAGCCATCACTGTGTTATCTGTGATGTTACATAGGACTGCACATTATCTGTACTTGTACTGCTCCAGATCTGGCAGGACAGTCTCAGAGGTCGGTGGCTGTCCTGCCTTCCTGGGAGGGCTGTGGCATGTTTTGCTCTTACTTGTCTCTGCGTTTTTAGGATGCAGAGACAGTTGAGTGCAGTGTAGCCATCATGTGTGTTCTAGTCACCAGGGTAACAGGGCGAGTGTTATTGTTTTATTTTATTAACAATTCAGGGGCCAGCACTACTATGAGGAAGCACTAAAGGAGGCATTGTACTGTAAGGGGAATTCAGTTTTGTTGGGCCAAAGGGGACTAGGTGGAATTAGAACATGTATAGATAGACATTAAGCAGGGCTAGGGGCATGCTTACTGTGAAATTTGCTGTGGCACACTTTTTAAAAGTTGTTGAACATTGTGGCGTTATATAGGACTGCAGGTGATATCTACTACACTATCTATAATCAGAGAGTTATCACTGTGGTATTTGTAGTGTTACATAGGTGTCACCAGTGGGCTTGCGTCTGGTATCAGACGTTCTGCGCGGCTTTCAAAAGTGACATAATTTGACATGCTTTTCCCTTGGTTTGGTTGCTGTTTACCACACCTCTTCCCCTCAGCTGTTGTGGCTGTGGTAATTGTCTTTCCTCTATTTATTCCTTCTTCTCCCAGGATTCACTGCGGTTTATACTTTCTGCCTACTTTGTAGAGTGTGGTGTGGATCTCGGCTGAGATCCGGTTGCTGCGATATCTGCTTTAAGATAAGTGACATTTTCCCTTTTGTGGTTTTCCTTCTGGAGTCTCCTGTTCGTCCTTACTCTTGGAGGAACGGGTTGACTCTTTCCTGTGTCACTAGCTGCAGGGTTCTTTAGGGTGAATTTATTAGGTTCCTGTGTATGAACTCTCCTACAACTAAGGCTTGTTCATACTGGTAGTCAGTCAGGGCCTAGTTTCAGGGTTCCCTGCACGAGGTGACCGTTTCCCTGGTTTTGGTCTTTTCCCTGCCCTCGTACGCTCGGTGTGGCTATTCCCTCCACACCAGAGCGTGACAATAGGACTGCAGGTGACATCTACTACATTATACTCAAAGAGAGTTAGCACTGTTTTATTTGTGGTGTTACATAGGACTGCATATAAGACTTTTATGGAATATCCAAAAGGAGTCCCATAGATACCACAGGTCCCATTCATCCATAGAAGTAAATGGAAGGAACCACATGTGTTGAGTCACCTCTCCATACACTGCCATAGGCAATTGTCAGCATCTGTTGCACTTTTATTGTAAATCCATAGAAATGTTAGAGATGAGAATTTCCCTTTAAATTATGGTCACAAGGTATTGTAGGTTTCTCTGTGGTTGTTACATAGGAATGCACCATTTATAAGAAATTGCCCACTAGAGATGAGCGAGCACTAAAATGCTTGGGTGCTCGTTATTCAAGACAAACTTTTCCCGATATTCGGGTGCTCGTTTCGAGTAACGAACCCCATTAAAGTCAATGGGAGACTCGAGCATTTTTGCAGGGGACCAAGGCTCTGCCTAGGGAAGGCTGGGTGAAAACCTGGAAACCTCAGAAAATGATGGAAACACCATCCGCAAAACACGGACAGCGGCCCATGTGCAGTCCGCAATTTGCGGAACGCACACGATAGAAATGCCTTTTCCTGTCCGTGGATCTGGACAAGCATATGACATGTTCTATTTTTTTCCGGACCCACGGAACGGAAGTGCGGATGCGTCTTTTGCGGCCCCATTGACTGTGAATGGGTTCTCACCTGGTCCGCACCCGGTCCGCAAATTGCGGATCGGATGCGGACGATTTTTGCGGACGTGTGAATGAGGCCTGAGGCTGATGCTGCAGGTCCCTACCTTATGTAAATTTAGGTCACATGTCACTGCCAGCCAATCACTGCTGGGGAGGTATAGGGGCTGTTACATCATAGCAGGCGTTCCCACAGGCTTCCCTTTGATACTGATTGGCTGAAAAAAACGGGCATTTCAAATTGGCAGTGACTCACGAATCTTCACAAAACCGCGCTGCCTCGGGATGCCGAGCCGAAGCGGGCAAGATTCGTGCGAATCCCGAATCTTGCTGCTCCGGCTCGCTCATCACTACTGGGGTGACATAAAACTGGCAAAGGCCTTGGAGAGCGTTCCCCTGCCAGTGCTGGTCAAGCTGCCTGCTCACCTCCTCTCCCCCGCTACTTGGCCCACAGAACCATGCCCTCTGCTGCTAGCGGCATCAGATGGGAAGGATTGTTTCAGCTTGTGCACCAGGGCCTGTTGATATTGATTCACTCTCATACTCCTTTCCTCTACAGGGATGAGAGTGGAAAGGTTCTGCTTGTACCGTGGGTCCAGGAGAGTGAACACCCAGTAATCGGTGTTTGAAAAAATGCTTCTAACGCGAGGGTCACGGGATAGGCAGCCTAGCATGTAGTCTGCCATGTGCACCAGATTCCCAACACGCAAGTATTCCCTCTCCTCACTGGCCTGACTCTCCATTTCCTCCTCCTCCTCCAAGTCCTCCTCTTCAGTCCATACACGCTCAAGAGTTAAAGGGGTATTCTCATCTTGGACAATGGGGGCATATATCGAGAAACGGGGCCCCCAAAGTGAAGAAGTGCGCACCGCGCAAGCGCGGCCCGCTCTCCATTCACTTCTATGGGGCTGTCGCAAATAGCCGAGCGCTGGCTCGGCTATCTCCGTCAGCTCCATAGAAATGAATGGGAGCGGTGGCCGTGCATGCGCAGTGCGCTCCCATTCATTTCTATGGAGCCGACGGAGATAGCCGAGCCAGCGCTCGGCTATTTGCGACGGCCCCATAGAAGTGAATGGAGAGCGGGCCGTGCTTACGCGGTGCGCACTTCTTCACTTCGGGGGCCCCGATCTCGATATAGGTGCGGGTCCCAGCGGCAGGACCCGCACCTATAGGACAATGGGGGCATATCCTAGCGATATGCCCCCATTGTCCAAGATGAGAATACCCCTTTAAGGACTGAGCACTGGTACCCTCTTCTGTCTCGCCGACATTCTCCTCCTCTTCTTCCTCACTCTCAACCCCCTCCTCCGATACGCGCTGAGAAAAAGACTGGAGGGTGCTCTGGCTATCAAGCGACGTATCTTCCTCCACCGTCTCTTGTGACAAGCGCAAAGCATCCGACTTCATGCTGAGCAGTGAGTTTTTCAACAGGCAAAGCAGCGGGATGGTGAGGCTGATAATGGCGGCATCACCGCTGACCATCTGTGTTGACTCCTCAAAGTTGCTCAACACCTGGCAGATATCAGACATCCACGTCCACTCCTCATTGTAGACTTGAGGAATCTGAGTGACCTGACTACCAGTTCTGGTGGAAGTTGACATCTGGCAGTCTACAATCGCTTTGCGCTGCTGGTAAACTCTGAATAACATGTTCAATGTCGAATTCCATCTTGTGGGCGCGTCGCACAACAGTCGGTGAGCGGGCAGTTGTAGGCGGCGCTGCGCTGCCCTGAGAGTGGCAGCATCTGTGGTCGACTTGCGGAAATGCGCACAGATGCGGCGCACCTTGGTAAGCAAATCAGACAGATTGGGGTATGTCTTGAGGAACCGCTGAACTATTAGATTGAACACGTGGGCCAGGCATGGCACATGTGTCAGTCTGCCGAGTTGCAGAGCCGCCACCAGGTTACGCCCGTTGTCACACACAACCATGCCTGGCTTGAGGTTCAGCGGTGCCAGCCACAGATCGGTCTGCGCCGTGATGCCCTGTAACAGCTCTTGGGCGGTGTGCCTTTTGTCACCTAAGCTCAGCAGTTAGAGCACCACCTGCTGGCGCTTACCCACGGCACTGCTGCTGCGCCTAGAGCTACCGACTGAAGGCGCCGTGCCCACGGATGGTAATTCGGAGGAGGAGGTGGAGGAGGAAGAGGGGTCGTCGGAGGAGGCATAGTACGTCTGAGAGACCGAGTCCGAGGTAGGCCCCGCAATCCTCGGTGTGGGCTGTACATGAGCGGCCCCAGGGTCAGACTCGGTACCAGCCTCCACCAAGTTAACCCAATGTGTCGTCAGTGATATATAGTGTCCCTGCTCGGCAGCACTTGTCCATGTGTCCGTGGTTAGATGGACCTTCTCAGAAACAGCATTGGTCAGGGCACGGATGATGTTCTGTGACACGTGCTGGTGTAGGGGTGGGACAGCACATCGGGAAAAATAGTGGCGGCTGGGGAGCGAATACCGAGGGGCAGCCACTGCCATGAGATTGCGAAAGGCCTCGGTCTCTACCAGCCTATAGGGCAGCATCTCCAGGCTAAGCAATTTGGAGATGTGGACGTTGAGGGCTTGGGCATGTGGGTGGGTGGAACTGTATTTCCTCTTGCTCTCCAGCGTCTGCTGTCAAGACAGCTGAACGCTGCACTGGGACACATTGGTGGATGCTGTGGAGGATCGTGGAGGCGAAGGTGTGGTTTTCCGGCGGTAGGCGCTCATGCCGGGGTCCTGGGCAGGGGGTTGACTAGCAGAGGCAGCGAGTGACACAGGGGAAGGAGCAGTGGTGTGACCCGCAGGAGGTGGTGAACGGCCTTGGTTCCATTGAGTGGGGTGTTTAGCACTCATATGCCTGCGCATGCTGGTGGTGATTAGGCTAGTAGTGGTGGCACCCCTGCTGGTCCTGGTGTGGCACAGGTTGCACACCACAGTCCGTCGGTCATCCTCACTTTCTTTAAAGAACCTCCAGACTTGCGAACATCTAGGCCTCGCCACGGGAGCTTCACTACGTGAAACAGTTGCTGCTGATGCACAAGCTCTGGCCCTGCTTCTCCCTCTGGCCACACCACTGCCTCTTCGAACCTGTACTGGTGCAGCACTCGCCTCCGCCTCAGAAGCACTGTCTTCACTCGGCTTATCAACCCAGCTTGGGTCAGTCACCTCGTCATCCTCCGATTCCTCAGTCTGCTCCCCCCTCGGACTTCCTGCCCTGACAACAACTTCACCACTGTCTGACAACCGTGTCTCCTCATCGTCCGACACCTCTTTACACACTTCTTCCACTAAGTCAACATTGTCATCATCATCATCACCCACATACTGCGACAGTTGGAAAACTTGGGCATCGGGAAAGAGGTCAGCAGCAACCTGAGAAGTGGTTTGTGACTCTGGGATGGGTCCAGAAAACAGTTCCTCAGAGTATACTGCATCGCATTCCAAATTTTCCTGGGAGGGGGCAGACTGGGGGGAAGGAGGTTGAGGTGGAGGAGCCAGAGGAGTGCTCCCTTGGGTAACGTGGGTGGACTGCGTGGAAGACTGACTGGTGGACAAATTACTTGAAGCATTGACCGCAATCCACGACATCACCTGTTCGCACTGTTGTGGTTTCAACAGTCCTCTACCATGTGTCCCTGTAAGTTGAGACATGAAGCTAGGGAGTGTAGCTCTGCGGCGTTCCCCTGCTCCCTCATCAGCAGGTACTGTCTCACCCTGCCCAGGACCATGGCCTCTGCCCCTGCAGTAATTGAATGCCCACGCCCACGCCCTCGACCCTTAGCCCTGGGGTTCAACATTTTCTGTATATAAGTGTATTATATAAAAAAAATAATAAATGGCCTGCTGTACTGAAACCCACAAACTTGTTCAATCTGAACAAGAAAATATATAGGTGGATAAGTTAGAGCAAAATTAAGTATGTTATTACGTACCGTGCAGTATGGAGCAATTACACGGAAACTATTAGATTAGGCAGACTTGGTCTGCTTAAGTGCAACGCAGACAAATGTCGCACAGAGATTTTTGTAATGTAGCTGTATCAGTGAGAGCAAAAGACCTTTTTTACTGACGTGAGGTACAGAATGGGTCACCTGGACAGAAAATACGGATTGTGGTGACTGGACAGCTGAACTGTGACACACAGAATGGTTACACACAGCTGTATGAAATGGATTTGTATCACTGAGATAAAACAACAAAAAAACTATTTTTTTATTTATTTATTTTTTTTAATTATTCGTTTCTTTTTTTAACGTGACGTGCAGAAACTATCAGAGAGCAAACTCAGCCCCTGCTGACTGTGGCTATTTTGACTGCAACCCAGACAAATGTCGCACAGAGATTTTTGTAATGTAGCTGTCTCAGTGAGAGCAAAAGACCTTTTTTAATTAAGTGACATACAGAATGTGTCACCTGGACAGAAAATACGGATTGTGGTGACTGAACAGCTGAACTGTGACACACAGAATGGTTCCACACAGCTGTATGAAATGGATTTGTATTACTGAGATAAGACAACAAAAAAACTTATAACATTTTTTTATATATTTTTTCTTCTATATATTTTTTTTAACGTGACGTGCAGAAACTATCAGAGAGCAAACTCAGCCCCTGCTGACTGTGGCCATTTTGACTGCAACCCAGACAAATGTCGCACAGAGATTTTTTTAATGTAGCTGTATCAGTCAAAGCAGAAGACCGTATTTGATTACATGACGTACAGTATGGGTCACCTGGACAGAAAATACGGATTGTGGTTTGTGGTGAGTGGACAGCTGAACTGTGACACAAAGAATGGTTCCACACTGCTGTATGAAATGGATTTGTATCACTTAGATAAAACAATAAAAAAAGGGTTATATATGGCGATAGCTGCACTACTAGTGCCAGCCAGCCTAGCCAGGAGACAAAAAAAAAATGTCTTGTAGCCGTTAGAAGGGCTGTTGGGTTCTTTTAAGATCACTCCTGCCTAACAGAGAACTAAATCCAGGCCCTAACACTCTCCCTGAAACGCAGCAGCTCTGTCCCTAACGACATCCAGACAGCATCTGAGCCGAGCACCGCGGGCAGTCACTAGTATATTCCAGGGTCACCTGATCAGGCCAGCCAACCCCTGCTATCGACATGTAAGGGCCCTACGTGATGCTGGGTGTACCGCAGAGTCTCCTGGCTTGTGATTGGCTGAGTTTATAGGCGCCAAAAATTCAAAATGTGGAAGATGCCATTTCCTCGAGCATGGCGAGATACTCGTCCGAACAGCGAGCACTTACGAGTACCGTAATACTTGAACGAGCACCAAGCTCGGACGAGCATGCTCGCTCATCTCTATTGCCCACCTTTCACTATGTATCGCTCAGCTATGCTCAGCAACAGCAGAGGCTTAGAGTGAACACTACTCATAACCTTATGTACCCCATCTCTATGAAAAATAATGTGGAATATTGTATTCTGGTGTATATTTGGTAAATTTGCCTGACGAAGGGACCAATGAGTCCCCAAAACTTGCAATAATAAATTTTCTTGTTAGCCAGTACTATTTTACGGTGTTATGCACATTGCAAAGAATGTACAGTAATGACCCATAGTCACACATTTTGGCACAAGTCCTGCTTTCTGCCAAAATTAGGTTATTTCTCTTTCTGCCATGCTTGCCACTTTTCTGCAACCTGACATATTTCACAATTTGTGCACTACAAAACTGGCTCCTTCATTTTCGTGGCACACTGACATCCTGTATATGTATTAAGAATAGTGTCTTTTTTGCATTGTCACAGTACATTATTTTTTGTGTAGTGCTTTTTCGGATAATTTTTTGGCATTTTTTTATATAGATAGATGTTATTTAAAGAGTATGTTCACGTGGATAAAAAACGCTGTGGATTCTGTCTTGGAAAATGGCCACTTTAATAGAAACATAGTAACATACAGTACAGACCAAAAGTTTGAACACCAAGAGTTTTCTATATTTTTGTGACTATGAAAATTGTAGATTCACACTGAAGGCATCAAAACTATGAATTAACACATGTGGAATTATTATATACTTAACAAAAAAGTGTGAAACAATTGAAAATATGTCTTATATTCTAGGTTCTTCAAAGTAGCCATCTTTTGCTTTGATTACTGCTTTGCACACTCTTGGCATTTCCTTGATGAGCTTCAAAAGGTAGTCACCTGAAATGGTTTTCATGACAGGTGTGCCCTGTCAGGTTTATTGCCTTATAAATGGGGTTGGGACTATGAGTTGTGTTGGGCAGAAGTCAGGTGGATACATAGCTGATAGTCCTACTGAATAGACTGTTAGAATTTGTATTATGGCAAGAAAAAAAGCAGCTAAGTAAAGAAAAACGAGTGGCCATCATTACTTTAAGAAATGAAGATCAGTCAGTCCGAAAAATTGGGAAAACTTTGAAAGTGTCCCCAAGTGCAGTCGCAAAAACCATCAAGCGCTACAAAGAAACTGGCTCACATGTTTGGGTCACAGGTTTGTTAAGTATATAATTCCACATGTGCTAATTCATAGTTTTGATGCCTTCAATGTGAATCTACAATTTTCATAGTCATGAAAATACAGAAAACTCTTTGAATGAGAAGGTGTGTCCAAACTTTTGGTCTGTACTGTAGGTTATAAACTATGTTAGTTTATAGGCCAAAAAAAGACATCTGTCCATCCAGTTCAGCCTGTTATCCTGCAAGTTGATCCACAGAAAGGAAAAAAAAACCTGTGAGGTAGAAGCCAATTTTCCCCACTTTAGGGGAAAAATATTCCTTCCCAACTCCAATCAGGCAATCGGAATAACTCCCGGTATCAATAACCCATCTCTAGTAGCTATAGCCTGTAATATTATTACACTCCAGAAATACATCCAGGCCCCTCTTGAACTCTTTTAGTGAACTTACCATCACCACCTCCTCAGGCAGAGAGTTCCATAGTCTTACTGCTCTTACCGTAAATAATCCTCTCCAGACGCAGAGGATGTCCCCTCATCACAGTCACAGTCCTGGGGATAAATAGATGATGGGTGATATCTCTGTACTGACCCCTGATATATTTATACATAGTTATTAGATCTCCCCTCAGTCATCTTTTTTCTAAAGTGAATAGCCCTAATTTTGATAATCTTTCTGGGTACTGTAGTCCACCCATTCCAGTTATTACTTTAGTTGCCCTCCTCTGAACCCTCTCCAGCTCTGCTATGTCTGCCTTGTTCACAGGAGCCCAGAACTGTACAAAGTACTCCATGTGTGGTCTTACTAGTGATTTGTAAAGTGACAGCACTATGTTCTCTTCACGGGCATCTATGCCCCTTTTGATGGAACCCATTATCCCCTTGGCCTTGGCAGCAGCTGTCTGACACTGGTTTCTGCAGCTTACTTTGCTGTTTACTAAAATTTCTAGGTCCTTTTTCATGTCAGTGTTACCCAGTGTTTACCATTTAGTATGTACTGGTGACTTGCATTATTCCTTCCCATGTGCTTAACCTTACATTTGTCAGTGTTTAACCTCATCTGCCACTTCTTTTCCCAAGCCTCCAATTTATCTAGGTCCATCTTTAGCTGTATCCTGTCCTTTCTGTCCAGTATTACTTTACACAGTTTAGTGTCATCTGCAAAAAATCATATTTTACTATTTAACCCTTCAACCAGATCATTAATAAATGTATTGAAGAAAATAAGGCCCAACATTGACCCCTGTGGTACCCCACTAGTGACAGTGACCCAATCTGAGTTTGTACCGTTAATAACCACTCTCTGTTTTCTATCAATCAGCCACTTACTTACCCACATAAACACATTTTCTCCCAGTCCAGGCATTCTCATTTTATATACTAACCTTTTATGTGGCACAGTTCCAAATGCTTTGGTGAAGTCAAAATATATGACATCTATTGACTTGTCCCGGTCAAGTCTAGAACTTATGTAACTGCTCATAGAAACTGATTAAAATAGTTTGACTTGACAAATCCCTCATGAATTCATGCTGATACAGCGTTATTTACTTATTTTCAATGAGATATTCCAGAATAGCATCTCTTAGAAAACCCTCAGTTTACCCATAACAGATATTAAACTTACTGGCTTATATAATATAGAGTCCTTAAATCAGAAATAAGGGTCTGGCTATGACATTAGTTAATTCTCTTAGGTTATGGGGGGATATGCCATCTGGTCCCAGCGATTTGTCCATTTTAATCTTTTTTAGACGTCACTGCACATCTTCCTGTCTCAGTCAGGCCAGTTTAAATGGGGAGTTTATTTTGATATTCTGCATTTCATCTGACAGTTCATTTTCTTCAGTGAATAAAGGGGAAAAAATATTTAAATAGGTTTGCTTTCTCCTCTTCGTTCTCTACAACAACTCCCTCATTATTCTTTAAGGGGTCAACACTTTCAGGTTTAATCTTTTTGCCCAAGGAATCCACAAACAAAACATCAACTTTACATTGATTCCAAAGGGAAAAATGACACCCAGTGCTCAATATAGTGTTTTTTGCTATAATGGATTTTTGCTGCATCCCCATTGAAGCCAATAGGGCAGAGCTAATATAGCTAGCTTTTTTTTGCAGCATTTCAGCCAATCCACTGCTCAGAAAGGCAGATCAGACTATTGATCCTGAATATTGAGCCTTTTTTTTTTTTAGCAGTATGAACATGCCCTAAAGTATATTGCACATTATGCACTACCATGCTAATGGCTTTTTCTGCCTTGCATTTGTGCATTTTTGACAGTTTTTACAAAACACAACATGCTCTAGAAAGAACACCTGTGTAAAATATAATAATAAAATATATAAACAATAAAAGCACTAAAAAGCTGCAACAATAACACAAAAATGAGAACAATGGTAAAAAACACATGCCTATTTTATGGCAATGCAAAAAGATTTACTAATCAAAATGCACCAAAATTATGTCAAAATGTGGTGCAAAAAAAGGAAACAATGCTTTTAGTATTTATGCTTTATTATTTATTAAGCATTTTAATTTTTTTTAAAGCCTATTTCCTATTCATATGATGAGGTGTGTGGCTTAGTAAGAAACTATCTTTCCTTGGGGAGAGAACGCCTTAGTCAGCATGAGGAGACTTATAGGCCATATATGCTCCTCTGGAATTCTGGGAAGAAAGGGATGCAAATGAGCTCTTAACAAGCTCTGCCTCTACTGCCACCAGATATAAGGCAGCTATCCTATAAGTCAATGTTCGACCCTATAAATAGGCTTCGAGACATGATTTGGATGTTAAATAAGCCAGCACCTCTTCTGCAGACAGCATATATTGCCCATTCACGCCAACTAAGGCGCTCTCTCCCCGAGGAGAGATAGCACCCCCTAAATCCTGACGAAGTTAAGCCAGTATGATCTGCTCTGCACTGATGAGAGGCAATCAGCCTGAAACAGCTGTCTGCAGATGAGGTGCTGACTTATTTAATATCCAAGTCATGTCTCAAGGCCTATTTATAGGGTTGAACATGGAATTTATAGGATAGCTGCCTTATATCTGGTGGCATTAGAGGCAGAGTTTGTTTAAAGCTCATCCCTTTCTTCTTAGTAGGAAAGTTACTTGATCTCCTCCAAGATTTTGGGGCATGATTCTGGTGTAAAGCCAAATATTAGAAGCTGTAAAGGTTTTTCTTCTTGTATCAAACACTGTGATAAATCTGGCCCACTTTTAAAATCTGCTCCTACAGTATGTGTGAAATAAGCCTTACTTTCCCACCATAAAAAAAAAAAATCTGTCTTCCTGTCCTGAAGATTTCTGCATATTTGGTGCGATAGCCTTGTGTGATAAGCATTGTTTTTAGGCTTAACAATTTAATAAATATAAACTAAGAAAGAAAGAACAACTAACATGTATGTAACCTATTTTGTTAGAAATCAACCTTTTCAAGCGAGTAATTGCAATATTCTTAAATTTGTCTGATGTTTTAACAGTGTTTTGTGACTAGACTGTGTAACCTCTCATTATTTCTGAAATATTTTAAAGCTTCATGTGGCTGTGTCTCAATTTTATTTGATATAACTTATCCTCCTTACCCTGATCTCTGCCCTGGCAACAAATCTATATCATTAAAAAGCATCATTAATCTGCCAGTCAGTCTTCAAAATTCCCTGGAGACATAACCATATGCACTTGGGGTGGTTTCTAAATTGTCCACAGTGGTCTTTATCCTGAATTTAAAGACTAATTAGGGCTTTATGAAGAATACAATCTAATAATTATTCAGCAAGAGTCTATGACGATAATAAGGAACATGTACTGAATATCCTAACATCTTTTTTTCTGTGTGAACCTTGAATTGAAATCTAAAACAGATTAATTAGTTGACATTTCAATGCCTACTTTAAAAAGGTCATTGTAGAAGTGTCACAATTCATGAGTTTTTCCCCTTCTTGCAGAGGTCAAACATTGTGACTGTACAATGGGGACTCTTAAATCTGAATTGCATAAATCAGGTTTGTGTCCATCTTGAAGTAAATATATTTTCGTACAGCGTTAAATTAGCTTTCAAAACATATCTGCTGTTTCAAAAAAGTTCAGCATTTACCTGTTGAAGAGAAGCAAGCAAGAGCTTGTTTGTTGTGCAACTGTTACCATCTGTAAGTAAAGTCTTGTGTGACAACATCTTGCATTCTGAAATCATCATCTCATGCAGTTATGTTATCTGTGAGCTTATTTGAGAAGATGGTCTTTGCTAGAACTTTTAAAATCCAAATAAACCACTGCAATATAACTAAAAGCACTATATAATTATTGAGATACATGTTTTATAGCTATTTTACCTACACATAAAGTGTAAAGGCAAAGAAAAAAGTATCACCTTTTGCAGATCATCTCTGGCCAAATCTGCTGAACAGTTTTTATCTGTGTGGCCCCCAAGCCTTCACTCTTTAACCCATATACAGGGATCTGGATTTTGCTGCAGTAGTCTGGATGCCCAACCTGCTGCCCTCCAGCTGCTGAAAAACTACAATTTCCAGCATGCCTGGATAGCCTACAGCTGTTTGGGCATGCTGGGAGTTGTAGTTTTGCAGTAGCTGGAGGATTTCAGGTTGAGCATCCCTGCTCTAGGAGTAGTGTCTGATCACTGACTGCTGATGCACAGAGGCAAAACACTGATGAGACAGGCAAAATGGTAGTCAAGGAGAAGCTAAGGCCAGGACAAGTAGAGTTTGCACAAGGCAAAGTCAGTGAAAATGTCAGGGCAGGCAGCTCAGAGTAAGCACAAGGATCAGGCAGAGGTTAGTTAAGGCAGCATAGGGTGAACAGGCAAGTAGACGGGGAGAAATGGGTACATTGGAGAGCTACTGTAATAAAGACAAACAGCACACCTTAGCAGGAAACTAGAAAACTAGAACCTATTGTTTATGCTCATTCTTACAAAGAGTGGTGTCTAAAATAACCTGAGGCAACTACTGTAGGTATAGGCTGGGGAAAGCTGAGATTTAAAGTGTAACTGCCATTTATTTGTTTTCTTTTAATATGTTGGGCAGTGATTAGAAGTATTTTCTAAAATACTTATTTTATTTGTCTAATACTTATTTAGCTATTTATTGAATTTTTAGATTTCTATGTGAAAATGTAAAATATGTTTTTAGGACAAGCGTTGCTCTAAAGTGTCCTTAGCAGCACTCCCAAAAATGAGCATTGCTAAGAAATCCCTTTCTTGGCAGTTCAACTCAGGACTGCAGTGGGGTTTGGGGGGGAGATGAATAAGTCCAAAATTGTACAACACATGTTTTTTTTTACCATAAATGTAGCATTTAAAAACTCAGTGAAAACACCTGAATTACTTATTCAAACTCAGGGCATCTCCACATAGTTTTTTTTTTTTTTAAACTTTAGGAAAATAGCATATGTGTGTCTTACAATATGCAGGGTAATGGAGGATAGCATCTGTGAGTCATAACATGACATAGTAGGCAAAAATCCATGTTGTTTTAACTCCAAACAGTTCAAATGTAATTTTTTAGGGTTGAAGTTTTTAAAACCTGTATATATGTGTCTTACAATGCACAAGGTAGTGGAGAATAATATCTGTGAAGGGTGATATGACATACTAGGCAAAAATCTGTGTTGTTTCATCTTCACGCCACTTCAATTTTTTAAAGTTTTTAAAACTAGCATATACCCTACTGTGTCTTAGAATACGCAGAGTAATGAATGCTAACTTCTGTGAGTGGTGTCATGACATAGTAGGCAAAATTCTGTGTTGTTTCATCTTAACATAGTTCAAATTTAATGTTTTTAGTTGAAGTTTTTAAAACCAGCATATAATTGTCCTACAATATGTAGGGTAGCAGATGATGAACAGTGAGCGATAAAGTGAAAAACTAGGTTGAAATCCATGTAGTTATATCTCCAGGCACTGTTGGCTTGTGGTGGGGAAATAGTTGCATAGACATTGGCCACAAATCTGTTAGTGGCACGATACTGCAGCATTTCCAAAGTCAACTGTCGGTAGAAGTGTGTTTGTGGAAAGGTAAGGACATCATATTCTGCATCTCTGTATTTAAATTCCCTTAAAATGTATTTGCAAATTGTTTAATCCTTTGTGTGACTATGTACATTTAGGCCCATAAGTGTCAGGGATACGGAGGGGATCCAAAAGGAACACCCAAACACAGAATGTGGGTAGTAGCAGCACCAGCTATCCAGGCAGAAATTTTTGTAGTAGTAGTAGGCCGCAGTAGTCCCTGGCTTTGGAAATGTCCAAAATATTGTTTAGGAGAAAGAAGGTGAGATTGTGGATTGGATAGCTCAGTCCTCCTCTCAATTACAGTAGGATGACGTGAAGGTGAGTCTGAAGTCTGCCACTGTGCTGGGGAGCATTCTTCTTGCTCCTTCTCCTTTCAACGCCACAGAGGGCTTGCAGTAGAGTCCATTCAGTTTTCACTGCCCCTTCCTAGTGGGCCACACTCATTTTTCCTAAAAAGGGGCAAGAAAACCCCACCATGCTTTACGGCAGACAGTCAACAAAGTATCCCTGATAAAGACTTGTGTGAGATCATTCGCTGTTTGGGCTGCCCTGAGGAGGAGGCTGGGGGACCTTGCTGTGATGTTGGTGGTGCTAATAGTGGCACGCATAGCCACTGCATTGGTGTTGGGGTCAGCAATGGTGGCAGTCTGGCAAATGCAGAGCAGAGGAGGGGGGATAAGGAGCCTACCTTGTATGTCATATATATGAGCAGTTTCTAAAGAACATCAAGCAGAAAACATCCACCTGGCTGTCACCCTGCTAACTCTAACTGGGCAAGATGCTGAGTCACAATGACTGCCACATCCTGGCTGCCACCCTGAACCTGAGGGAAATAACACATGTTCCATGCATGGCCTTTAAAAAAACTTTATTTGGCTTGCGCAAGGTGCTGGCACTGTTTAGGAGACTGTCCCTTTTTTCATCTGTTCTCGTGTGGTGAGGAACACTCTCCTGGACTTGCAGCGTGAAAATGGTCTGCAGCTACATCTGTTAATCCACAAATTTCCAACTCACTGGAATTCAACATTGCGCATGTTTGAGCCACTGTATCAGCAGCCAAAAATCATGAATGATTTTGTCATGCACCAGACTGCCTCAGCAAGGATTGGTGCTAGCTGTTGAAAAGGCAGGGGGAAACTTAGAAGTTTTCTACAGTAGATATATACTACATTATATAGCGCTTGCAAAAGACTTTGTGTGCTCCTTCAGTGTTAATTCAGGTTTATTCACCAATAAATCGCAATTAGAGATGAGCAAATTTTTAAAATTTTTTAATTAATTAGTGACAAATCGCGTTAAAAAATAGTTATTTCCTGGCTGCATATAGTCTATATAGTTGTGTAGAACACTGTGTCTTGCAGCAACATGCATAGGGAGGCTGCTGTGGTAGTGAAAAAATACTGTGAGTCAGTATGATATGCAGATGACAGGCGTTGTACTTAGAATCACTGCACACTTCACTTCTTTGGGCAGTTATGGGGCCAAAACTGACCAAATAACTCAAGTGTGAACTCAGCCTTACAGGTCGATGTTAGTGTCAAGAAGAAGCACACTCCTTTTACATTGTTGTCAGCTGATTCCACATACATTTCTACAGAACCTGTTCTATTAAACACTGATACAGAGTAGAGGGTGTCAGCAGTAAGTTTGTGTTGACGTCACTGATTATTTTGCCCTTCCTTTTATCTGTTAGAACAATAACCCCCCAAAAAACGGATCCTGTCTGTTGAGCATCCGCCTTCACTCGGTCAGCATTTGGTCAGTATTCCATCAGTGTTGCTAATGCCAAAAAAAAAAAAACATGAGTGGATCCAAACCAGAAATGACTTGTGAATGGAATATTTGCATGTCTTCTGTGTGTTTTATCCTATCCTGCTTTTGGTTACCAAATCAAAAGCCAATTCTGATGGGACCATACAGTCATTACAATGGCTACACAGACAGGATACGTTGTGCGTCTTATTTTTCCTTCCTTCTGACAGATCAGAAGAAGGGTCATATAAATAATGATGTTAACCAGGCCAAAAAGACAAAATAGTGCCCCAGCATGATAAGTCCACAGAGTGGCCCAATGACATTGTGGTCTCCTAATGCTGCTTCTACCTCACCACTGAGTGGCAAGGTGACATAGTGTGGAGGTGGCAGCAGCACCATCAGGAGACCACAGAGTGGCAAGGTGACATAATGAAGAGCTGGCAGCAGCATCAGAAGACCACACAGTGGCAAGGTGACATAATGTGGAGGTGGCAGCAGCAGCATCAGGAGACCATAGAGTGGCCCGGTGACAGAGTGGGGAGGTGGATGGCAGTAACAGTACATGCTGATTATAGAGGGTGTAAGAAGGAGCACTTGGCATCAGAGGTGTGGCATCAGACAGGTGGCAGCATCAGAATAGTAGCTGAGGCAGGTAGCCAAAAGAAAGCATTCTCTTTTCTCAAGGTTTGAGTGAGGAAGTATGGATGATCTAATCTGATGCATCAGGCATTGGTGGGTGGAAATCCTGGCTGATCCACACTTGATTCATCCTGACAAAGGTCAGTCTGTCCACATTTTGGTTGGACAGGCGAGTTCTCCTTGGGGTAACTATGGCCCCCGCCGTACTAAACACCCACTCTGATGCCACACTACTGGCCCGGAAGGAAAGCTTAACCAGGGCAAACTCCAAAATCCAGTTTGTGACAGGGTGCACTCCAAGTATGCCACCACCTGCTGGTTCAAGTTGTTCTCCAGGTCTAGCTGATGTTGCTGGTGAGTACATAGTTTCTTCACTATGCGGGTGAAGAAAGCTGCTCATCAGCAACTCAGGCTGCTGCGGATGGAGCTGGAGCTGGTACTGCTCCTGCCACCCCCAACCCACCCCAGCAGTCATGGCAGTGGAACGTGACCACAGAGGACCCCCCCGGACAGACCTGCGAGAGCATGGACGAAGGTGCATATAGGCAGAGGCCAACTGACTACATAGGATGTGTCTATAGTAGTTCAGTTTGTCCTTCCTCTCAGCTGGTGTAAAATAGACCCCCATTTTGGACTGGTAGCAAGGGTCCAACAAGGTGGAGAGCCAGAAGTCATCCCTCTGCAGAATGGTGACAATACGGCTGTCACTACGCAAGCAAGTGAGCATGCATCGGGCCATTTGCGCAAGTGACTCAGAGGGGCTTCCTGCCTCCATCTCCACTGCATACTGCTACGGTGTGTCTGGGTCCTCTGCCTCATCTTCCTCATCACCCTGTAGCTCCTCTGGCTGCTCCTGCTCCTTCTCTCCTGTCGCCTGTGTAGAAAAACTACTCTTTTCTCTACGCATTGCTTGTGCTCCAATTTTCTCCTCCTCTTCCTCCTCCTCCAGTTCATCCTCCACAGGGCTCAAGTGGCCATGAGATGAAGGCGCCACGTCTCCAGTCCCCTGACCAGCCAGATTTAACAACATCTTTTCCAGGATATGAATCAGTAAAATGACGTTGTTCATTCCGTAGCCCTGGCAACTGACAAATAAAGTGGCCTCCTCAAAGGGCATGATCAAATGGCAGGTGTCAAGCATATGCTGCCACTGGCTAACATCAAAGTTACACAGGGGAGTACCTCTGTCCGCTTGGATCGTCAAGAAATTGTTTATGGCCTTTCTCTGTTCATATAGTCAGTCCAACATATGGAGGGTGGAATTCCAACTTGTGGAAATGTTGCAGCTCAAGGAGGGTGTGTTTGGTGGTGTACGAGTGGCTGCAAAGTTTCCTGGCCAATTTTAGGATGTCTTGCAGATGGTTGGAAGACTTCAGGAACCGCTTTACAACCAGATTTAACACATGAGCCATGCAGGGTGCATGGCTTAGCCCTCCTTGATGCAGCACCGACACCATGTTCTTTCCGTTGTGGGTCACCACGGTTTCAATTTTGAGTTGTTGCAGAGAAAGCTAGGATTTGATTTCTTGATAAAGGACATGGAGCAGTTCCTCCCCTGTGTGACTCCGTTTACCCAGGCAAACCTTTTTTTTTTGCCATTAATACATGCCAGAAAGGGCAGAAATTTTCTCACTTCACCACACAATGGATAATAGGCCTTTTCTTTTTTTCCCCACTAATACACACAAAAAAAGACACAAGGTCTAATAAGACCCCAATAATTGGAATTACAGAGGTATGAGATATTGCAAACCTGAAATGAGCAGCTGTATAATGACAGTTTTGAACCCCAGTCACTGCACCAAGGTGTAATAGGATTGTTCCTAAACACCCTTGGCTTTAAACACCCTTATTGAACCCTGTTCTGCTTCAATACTTTCCTCTCTATCCTTTCCCTACACTTTTAATGCTCTTTCCCTGAACTAAGCACACTGGAAAATGGCAGAATCCAAGGTGGCTGAGGCTATTTATAGAGCTGTGACATCACAGGGCTGTATGGCTGCTGATTGGCTGCATGCAAGGCATTGTGGGTGATCCCTCGTTCCCAGAGTTCCTTGCTCCATGTTCTAACGCAAACAGCAGCCATTTTAGGAAAAAATGTGATTCGTTACCACGAAGCATCAGGAAATTCGGAGTCGGTGCAAATCGAATATTCCCTGAAATTTTGATTGAATTCCACTTCATCAGCTTCGATTTGATCATCTCTTATCGCAATGTTTCAACTACAGAATCCTGCAATATTTCTTATTGCAGAGTAGACAGTGCAGTGATTGCTGGGAGTAACTAACAAGGTGCCAGAGACCCCAGACTGCCAGAGAAATCAGGTGAGTGCTCTAGCAGCTATACCCACTGGGAGGAGTGAGGAGGTGGGTACAGGCTGCTGAAATAACAATAAAAACTATATGCATAAAAGTGTTGGGACACCAAACATTACACTTACAGGTGTTTTATGACAACACATTTTAAATTCATAGGAATTAAATACAAAGTTGGTTCCCTTTTTGCTGCTAAAACAAACAGCTTCTACTCTTCTGTGAAGATTTTCAAAAAGATTTTGGGGTGTGTCTTCGTATATTTCTGCACATTCACTCAGAAGAGCATTTGTGAGGTCAGACACTGATGATGATGGAGGAGAGAGCCAGTATTACAATCTTTGCCCGGTTCATCACAAAGGTGTTCAATGGGGTTGAGATCGGGGCTTTGTGTCTGCAGTTAAGTTCTTCACAAAACTCACCCAACCTTGTCTTCGTGGACCTTGCTTTGTATTCTAGGACACAGTATTGCTATAATAGAAAGGGCCTTCTTCAAACCGTTCCCACAAAGTTGGAAATACACAATTGTCCAAGATGTCTCAGTATGCTGAAGCATTAAGATTTTCCTTCACTGGAACTAAGGAGCCTAGGTTGACCCTGGACTGGCAAATTAGTCATGAGCTAGCATCAGAAAGAAATGCTTTATCTTTTTTTGTCAGGAAAGCTAATTTGAATTTATATGGGTTTTTGGAAAATATTCAAATTAGCTTTTCTGACAAAAAGGATAAGAAAAGTATTTTTTTCTGATGCCAGCTGATTTTAGACATGTAAATTTGCATATATTTTTTTCCTAGAAACCAAGAGCAGCATTGCCTAGCATACAATAGTCATTATATATATTAACTGTCACTGTGTTAGTGACACTGACTTACAAAGCTATGGCTAAACACACATTTGAAGGTGTTATTATACACACCATGCCAGCACATATGTTAAGCATTTCATATTTCAAAGCTTCCAAAAGTGTATCCATATTGAGGGCAGAAGATGTTTAAAGGGCTTGTGTCACTTCAGTAAATGGCAGTTATCTTGTAGAGAAAGTTAATACAAGACGCTTACTAATGCATTGTTATTATCCATATTGGCTTCTTTTCTGGCTGGATTCATTTTTCCATCACATTGGGGGAGCACACATGGCTACTACTTTTTCTAGTGCAGTCTTGGTTTGGAAAGGGTAGGGTATTAGAGCCACACGGCCACAATAGTAGCAGCAGAAGCAGCATAGCATGAAACATACAGGCCAGCAGGTCGGCTGTCTCTGGGTAGTAGTAGTAATAGTACTAGTAGTGGTGGTAATGGCAAATGCTTTGCATTAATATTAGTGGCAGTAGAAGATTAGCAGCGTAGAGCAGAAGTAGCTGAGACGTCGGCAGCAGATGCAGCCATATGGTACATGTTGGCAGGCAGGCAGCAGCATAATGGATGCAGCAGCAGCCTTACGGACGATGATGGTCGACAGGCTGCAACAGTGGCATGATGGTGACGGGGCATGATGGAGACTAGAGATGAGCGATTCGAAGCTGATGAAGTGTAATTCGTTACGAATTTCATGGAAAATTCGATTCATCACGATAGCGAATTTCATGGCGATTCGTGGTAACAAATCTATTTTTTTTGCTAAAATGGCTGCAAGCACATGGCATGACATGGGGAAGGATTTCTGGGACAAAGAAGTAAACACCCACAATGCGATCACATGCAGACATGTAGCCAGTTAGCAGCCAGCCAGGTCCTGTGATGTCACAGCCCTATAAATAGCTCTGCAGCACTGGAATCCGCCAGTTGCAATTGATTTTTATTCAGGGATAGGGCAAGTGATAGAAAAACGTTGCTAAAGAAAATAAATGAGGAGATCAGGCATAGAAAATCTGAATTGCAGGGATAGGAAAGGGACGATTTCTAGACAGAATACATAGGGGATTATCAGGCAGTGAAATCGCTATTCTGGTACACTGAGCAGCAGTGACTGGGCATTAGGGTTTGGGGCACTCTGTTCTAAAGGCTGTATTGGGGTGCTTTATTAACCCCTTCACGCCCAGCGCCGTACATGTATGGCGCAACGGGACGTGACTTAACGCCCAGCGCCGTACATGTACTGCGCGGCATACACCCGGTCCCCGGGAAAAATCGTCGGGGAACCGGGGTATCATGGCTGCACTGCCCGGCAGGCAGCCATGCTGGGTAAGGGCAGAAGGGGGTGTGTCGGTCCCCCTGCAGCTCCGGTGGCTGCGATTGGCCTGATTCCATAGACCGGCCTCTCGCAGCTCCCGGAAGCCACCGGAGCTGCAGAGGAAGAAGGGGCCGGTCAGCTGAAGGTGACGGGTGCTGAATTAGTCAGCACCTGTCCACCCAGGGGTCAGGCAGGGGACTCCGATGTTTTGGGTCCCCTGCCAGCGCTGCCATTGGCTGGAGCAACGCTACAGCCAATGGCAGCGCTACAGTTGCACAGGAAGAGGCAGATCCTTCCTGCATGCAGTCATTCTGGCTGGAGACTGCGTGCTGGAAGGTTCTGTGCCTTTCTGTGTGCTGTTAGCTTGCTGGGACTTGTGGTGCACCACCACTGCTATCTGCCCCTTTTTCTGCTGAAAAGAAGAAGAAAAGAAGTAGAACAGAAGAAGAACAGAAGAAAAGAAGAAGAAGTTACAGATCCCTAACCCACCCTCTGTCCCTGTCCCCTCCTGTCCCCCCATCCCCCCCCTCCCTTCCCCTACCCCCTCCCGTCCTTTTTTTACGGACGCCGCTTGGTCCGTGTGTTTTTTTTTTTTTTTCTTTTTAACAATTTTTCAGCTCCTCACCGCTTTTTCTGCGTGCCAGCTGTGACCGCCTAGTGCTTTTCAGTGCATACCTGCCTGATCAGCACCTGGGGGTCATTTTTTGTGCTTTTTTTTTTTTTTTGGTGAAAAAAGAAGAAAGTATAGTTAGGGTTTTATATAAATATATATAGAGCTCCATATCTCTCTCTATATATAGATATAAGTTAAATTTTTAGCTAGTGTTCAGTTTTTTTATACTGTAGTGAATTTTTTATCTACAGTATTTGCACGCACACACGTTTTGTGTGCGTGCGTGCTGCGTAAGCACATTTTTTGAAACTTTAGCTAGTGTCAGGTAGTTATATATCATATATATATATATATATATATATATATAAATCCATATATATATATATATATATATATATATATATATATATATATAAATTGCAGTTAGTGTCAGTTTAGGTTTTTGCACGTACGCATAGTATCTGCGTACGTGCTGTTTGCAGAGGACTGCAGTGAATTTATTCACTGCAGTTTCTGCACTCACACACCGTCTGTGTGCGTGCGTGTTGTGAAAGCAGCATCTGCATATTTTTGGTTTTTTTTTTTTTTACTTCTGTGAAAAAAAAAAACACAGTTAGTGGTAGTTAGATAAATTTCAGTTAGTGGCAGTTTTGGTTTTTGCACATGTTCTGCGTACGTGCATTTTGCAAGAACTGAGCACCGATCAGTAGTCCATTACTGATCGCGTCTGCTCTTTTTTTTTTCTTTTGTGCGGTAAAAAGTTTTTCCTGCAGCAAAAACTTTTTTTTTCTTTTTCTTTTTTTTTTTTTTATTTCAAGACTTTTATTACTCCCAAGAACTTTTTTTTTATTCACCTCCCACCCGCCTTTTTTTTTTTTTTTATTCAAAGTCAATACTGTAAAAAACACCTTCAATTGTGAAACCACTACACACACCCCTCATACTAAATAAAGGTTTACACGTTTCACCCAACACACCCCAAAAAAATAGAAATGGCCCATTCATCCCAACGCACTTACTCGGCAGAAGAGGCATACGCCATCCTTGCCTCTGATACCGAGTCGGCCACTGAAGGAGAAGAGGACGCCACTTTCCTCTACTCCTCCACCCCCCCCCTCATCATCATCATCATCCGCTGAGGAGGGACCCTCTAGGAGGCGCCCCAGAACGACCGCTGAGGCAGCCCCCCAGAGTGACCCCACATGGACCCCACCCCCTGATGCTTATGAGCCCCAAATTCCAGAGTTTGTGAGAAACTCTGGAATTCTAATTGACTGCACGGGCTTCACCGAAATTGATTTTTTCAAAATCTTTTTCAGTGAAGATTTTGTAAATCTTATAGTGGCCCAAACTAATCTATATGCCCAGCAGTTCATTACCCAGAACCCCACGTCACCATTTGCAAGACCCCTTGGTTGGACCCCAGTAACAGCAGCAGAAATGAAAATTTTCTGGGGGCTGGTGCTGCACATGGGGCTGGTTAAAAAAACAAAAATGAGACAGTATTGGAGTGTGGATGTCTTGTACCACACTCCAGTATTCAGTGCCGCCATGATCCGGAATCGATTCGATTCTATTCTGAAATTTTTGCATTACAACGATAATGCACAGTGTCCTCCCCAAAATGACCCAAATTTTGATAGGCTTTTCAAAATTAGACTCCTCCTTGATCACTTCAGCGCCAAGTTTTCTGAAGTGTACACCCCTGAAAAAAACATCTGTATAGATGAGTCCCTGTTGCACTTCAAGGGGAGGGTAAAATTCCTAACAAGCAGGCAAGGTATGGCATAAAAATGTACAAGCTCTGTGAGAGTAGGTCAGGGTACACCTACAGATTCCGGGTCTATGAAGGCAAAGATTCACGGATAGAACCCCCAGAATGCCCCCCTGGCCTATCAGTTAGTGGGAAACTAGTGTGGGACTTGCTGCACCCACTGCTGGATAAGGGTTATCACCTCTACGTAGATAACTATTATACCAGCTTGCCCCTCTTCATGTCCCTAAGTGCCAGGCGTACTGTGGCTTGCGGCACAGTACGCAAAAATCAGAGAGGGCTCCCTAGATCACTGGTAGGGCAACCGCTTAGGAAGGGAGAAAGTAGGGCTCTCCTCCACGAAAACATGATGGTGGTTAAGTACAAGAACAAGAGGGACGTCCTTGTACTGACCAGCATTCACCCCAACACCAGCTCCCCTGCTGCAGTACGTGGTACCACTACCACTGTCCCCAAACCGGACTGCATCCTGGCCTATAACAAGCACATGGGAGGAGTTGATCTTTCAGATCAAGTTCTGAAGCCCTACAATGCCACACGAAAAAACAAAGTGTGGTACAAAAAACTAGCCGTACACCTTGTACAGACGGCAATGTACAATGTGTACGTGCTCTATAAATCTGCAGGGCACACAGGAACTTTCCTTCACTTTCAAGAAGTAGTGATCAAGGCCCTAATTTTTCCCAACCAAGCAGAAGAGGCCCCCAGTACTTCTTCAGGTTACGGTGCCCGAGTTGTACCAGGACAACATTTCCCTGGTGAAGTTCCCCAGACAGCGAGGAAGGGAAGAACCCAAAAGCGATGCAGGGTGTGTTCTAACAGGGGGATTAGGAAGGACACTATATACCACTGCGAATCGTGCCCTGAAAAACCTGGCCTGTGCATCAAGGATTGTTTCAGAATCTACCACCAATCCATGGATTAGTTTCATCCCTGATGCACCCTGAAATTTTTTCACTTTACACCTCACATTTAGTCTCTGTATCTTGCATATCCACTTTTCACCATCCCTACATATTCTTTTTTATTAGACCCAAGTTTGTGAAAAAGTACCCTTTCTACCACTTAAAATGTCCGTACAGGGGTGCTCTTTCCAAAATGGGGTCACTTCTTGGGGGTTTTGGTTGTTGGGGACCTCAGGAAATTTTTAAATGAGACATGGCCCTAAAAAAAAATGTCTGCTAAATTCAGCCTGCAAAAACCACATTTTGCAGTTTGCCTCTGGTGGCCTGCTGTGCGCCCATACAGCGGGCTACCAGCACAAATGGGGTGTTGTTTTAATGGAGAAAAATTGGGGAACATGCATTGGGTGCATTTTCTCCTTTAACCCCTTGTGAATGTGAAAAATTGGGGTCTGCTTGTAATTTTTCATTTTCACAAATCTGTGCTTTGAAATGCTGTTACTTGCATTTCTGCCTTCTGTGAGACCCCAGTTTGTGAAAAAGTACCCTTTCTACCACTTAAAATGTCTGTACAGGGGTGCTCTTTCCAAAATGGGGTCACTTCTTGGGGTTTTTGGTTGTTGGGGACCTCAGGAAATTTTTAAATGAGACATGGCCCGAAAAAAACCATGTCTGTTAAATTCAGCCTGCAAAAACCACATTTTGCAGTTTGCCTCTGGTGGCCTGCTGTGCGCCCATACAGCGGGCTACCAGCACAAATGGGGTGTTGTTTTAATGGGGGAAAATTGGGGAACATGCATTGGGTGCATTTTCTCCTTTAACCCCTTGTGAATGTGAAAAATTGGGGTCTGCTTGTAATTTTTCATTTTCACAAATCTGTGCTTTGAAATGCTGTTACTTGCATTTCTGCCTTCTGTGAGACCCCAGTTTGTGAAAAAGTACCCTTTCTACCACTTAAAATGTCCGTACAGGGGTGCTCTTTCCAAAATGGGGTCACTTCTTGGGGTTTTTGGTTGTTGGGGACCTCAGGAAATTTTTAAATGAGACATGGCCCTAAAAAAAACATGTCTGTTAAATTCAGCCTGCAAAAACCACATTTTGCAGTTTGCCTCTGGTGGCCTGCTGTGCGCCCATACAGCGGGCTACCAGCACAAATGGGGTGTTGTTTTAATGGAGAAAAATTGGGGAACATGCATTGGGTGCATTTTCTCCTTTAACCCCTTGTGAATGTGAAAAATTGGGGTCTGCTTGTAATTTTTCATTTTCACAAATCTGTGCTTTGAAATGCTGTTACTTGCATTTCTGCCTTCTGTGAGACCCCAGTTTGTGAAAAAGTACCCTTTCTACCACTTAAAATGTCCGTACAGGGGTGCTCTTTCCAAAATGGGGTCACTTCTTGGGGTTTTTGGTTGTTGGGGACCTCAGGAAATTTTTAAATGAGACATGGCCCTAAAAAAACCATGTCTGTTAAATTCAGCCTGCAAAAACCACATTTTGCAGTTTGCCTCTGGTGGCCTGCTGTGCGCCCATACAGCGGGCTACCAGCACAAATGGGGTGTTGTTTTAATGGGGGAAAATTGGGGAACATGCATTGGGTGCATTTTCTCCTTTAACCCCTTGTGAATGTGAAAAATTGGGGTCTGCTTGTAATTTTTCATTTTCACAAATCTGTGCTTTGAAATGCTGTTACTTGCATTTCTGCCTTCTGTGAGACCCCAGTTCGTGAAAAAGTACCCTTTCTACCACTTAAAATGTCCATACAGGGGTGCTCTTTCCAAAATGGGGTCACTTCTTGGGGTTTTTGGTTGTTGGGGACCTCAGGAAATTTTTAAATGAGACATGGCCCTAAAAAAACCATATCTGTTAAATTCAGCCTACAAAAACCACATTTTGCAGTTTGCCTCTGGTGGCCTGCTGTGCGCCCATACAGCGGGCTACCAGCACAAATGGGGTGTTGATTTAATGGGGGAAAATTGGGGAACATGCATTGGGTGCATTTTCTCCTTTAACCCCTTGTGAATGTGAAAAATTGGGGTCTGCTTGTAATTTTTCATTTTCACAAATCTGTGCTTTGAAATGCTGTTACTTGCATTTCTGCCTTCTGTGAGACCCCAGTTCGTGAAAAAGTACCCTTTCTACCACTTAAAATGTCCGTACAGGGGTGCTCTTTCCAAAATGGGGTCACTTCTTGGGGTTTTTGGTTGTTGGGGACCTCAGGAAATTTTTAAATGAGACATGGCCCGTAAAAAAACCATGTCTGTTAAATTCAGCCTACAAAAACCACATTTTGCAGTTTGCCTCTGGTGGCCTGCTGTGCGCCCATACAGCGGGCTACCAGCACAAATGGGGTGTTGTTTTAATGGGGAAAATTGGGGAACATGCATTGGGTGCATTTTCTCCTTTAACCCCTTGTGAATGTGAAAAATTGGGGTCTGCTTGTAATTTTTCATTTTCACAAATCTGTGCTTTGAAATGCTGTTACTTGCATTTCTGCCTTCTGTGAGACCCAAGTTTGTGAAAAAGTACCCTTTCTACCACTTAAAATGTCCGTACAGGGGTGCTCTTTCCAAAATGGGGTCACTTCTTGGGGTTTTTGGTTGTTGGGGACCTCAGGAAATTTTTAAATGAGACATGGCCCTAAAAAAAACATATCTGTTAAATTCAGCCTGCAAAAACCACATTTTGCAGTTTGCCTCTGGTGGCCTGCTGTGCGCCCATACAGAGGGCTACCAGCACAAATGGGGTGTTGTTTTAATGGAAGAAAATTGGGGAACATGCATTGGGTGCATTTTCTCCTTTAACCCCTTGTGAATGTGAAAAATTGGGGTCTGCTTGTAATTTTTCATTTTCACAAATCTGTGCTTTGAAATGCTGTTACTTGCATTTCTGCCTTCTGTGAGACCCCAGTTTGTGAAAAAGTACCCTTTCTACCACTTAAAATGTCCGTACAGGGGTGCTCTTTCCAAAATGGGGTCACTTCTTGGGGTTTTTGGTTGTTGGGGACCTCAGGAAATTTTTAAATGAGACATGGCCCGAAAAAAACCATGTCTGTTAAATTCAGCCTGCAAAAAACACATTTTGCAGTTTGCCTCTGGTGCCTCTGGGTTATAATAGAAAATAATAAAGTGAAGTTCGGGTCCCCATTGACTTTAATAGGGTCCGGGTTCGGGGTGAAGTTCGGGTCCCGAACCCGAACTTTGACCTGAAGTTCGGGCGAACCCGAACTTCCATGGGTTCACTTATCCCTACTGTTGACACACTAAAATACACTTACTTGTACACATAAATTATAAAGGCTTTTTGCATCAGTTATTTTGGAAAACAAGGCACAACTCAACAATTCTTGCAACCAAAATATGCTGCTGTTAATGCACTTAAAGGGTGCCACCAAAGTTTTTTTTCTGCCACGCTTCCGGGTGGTGTACAGACACCCCGTGTGGCCAATCGGGGGTGTCTGTACACCATATGAAAACTGTAATCCTCGCTGGTGAGGATTACAGTTTTCAAAGTGCAATTCTTATTCTGGCCACTAGATGGCAGGCCAGGATAAGAAATGAGCAACTCATGGATTTTTGAGTCTATACAATCCATAATTGCTCATAAAGAGAAAAAAAAAGCCACAATATATAAGCCCATATTTGAGCTTTCCAATAGTAAAAAAAAAATAAAAAAAATGTTAAAAAATATATAAAAAATAAAAAAGATGTAAAAGTTCAAATCACCCCCTTTCCGTATAAGTAAAAAATAAATACCTAAATAACAATAAATATAGACATCATGGGTATCACAGTGACCGAAAAACGCCCGTACTTTTAAAATATAAAAAAAAAAATTCCAATACGGCGAATTGTGTGGGCGGAAAAAAGCGTCCAAATGGCGATTTGCCATTTTTTGTCGCTTTTTTTTTCTAAAAAAAATTAAATAAAAAGTGATCAAAAAGTCATTACACACCCCAGAATGGTATCAATAAAAAACTTCAGGTCGTCCCGCAAAAAATGAGCCCCCATACAGCTCTGTACACATAAATACCAAAAAGTTATAGAGGTCAAAGATTTGACAAGGAAAAAAAAAAAAAAAAAAAAAGGGCAACTTTCTAATTATTTTATCACTATGAAAACGCAGGAAAAACTATACATATTAGGTATTGCCGGATTCGTACTGACTTGTAGAATGAAAGTAATGGATCAGTTTTAATGCACATCGAACGCTGTAAATAAGAAACCCGTAGAACTGTAGCGGAATAGCGTTTTTTTTGCAATTTCACCCGGTTTGGAATTTTTTTCCCGCTTCCTACTACACCATATGCAATATTAAATGGTGGCGTTGGAAATTACAACTTGTCCCGCAAAAAACAAGCCCTCATACAGCTATGTGAGCAGAAAAATAAAAGAGTTATGGCTGTTTGAAAAACAGCATTTAGAAAGCATTTATAATAGTCACTTGAGCTATAGACACAATGGACAGGAGGGGACCTTATTGACTTCTATGAGAGAGTTTTCTAGGCATGCTCTGTGACCTGAGCAAGTTCACCCTTCCGTTATTTGATCAGTTATGTCCATCAGTTATTGTGAGCCAAAGCCCATAGTGAAGCCTACAGAGATCAGGTGTAATGGAAAGATTTGTTCTTATTCTGTGTTTTTGATCCCTACCTGGTTTTGGTTCACAATAATAATTGATGGAAATAAGTAACAAAAATACTGAAGTGTGAACTCAGCCTTAGGCTACATTCACACAACGTTGTTTTTGCGGCCTCTGATCTGAATATTTTGCGGCTCAGATCGGGACCCATTCATTTCTATGTGGCCGCAAAAGATGCGGACAGTACACCGTGTACTGTTTGCATCTGTTGCTTCATACCGTGGCCCCACAAAAAAAATAGAACATGTCCTATTCTTGTCCTATTCCGCAATTGCGGACAAGAATAGGCATTTCTAGGATAGCCGTGGCATGTGCGGTCCACAAATTGCGTAATGCACATGGGCTGGTATCTTTGTTTGCGGATCCGCAAAACACAGCGGTCTTGTGAATGTATACCGCCGCTGGGGATATTTGATATCACACTGCCACCAATGGTCCACATCTCGCCGTATTGGCGCATTGGGGTGGCAAGTATCTCTCCTAGCTGGGATTTTGTTTAATCTGTGTGCCTGTACATATCATTATCTATGGTTGTTGCCATTATTCCCGTGATGATTTACATCTCCCCCTGATGAGCCCTTGGTTAGGGTGAAACGCATAGGGGTTATTCATTATCCCTTTCTTTGCCTTTCTCATACCTTCCTTATTGTAGGGTTATATGGGTATCATAGGTTAGGCAGGGGGACAGGGTACTCCCACCATAAGGAGGTATCCCTGGGCAAAGGGCTTACCCTAGGATTATCTAGGGTCAGTCCTAGGGTATCTTTTATCTTACTATCACCCCTCTGGGGAACATTTTATGTGTGATTTATTAAAAGTTATGTTTTAGGAGCTCTGCCAATTTTCAGAGATATATATGTAGTTGTGGTGTCTCCCGATTTTCTATCTATTTATTTTCTATTTCTGTTGTCTTGTGAATGTAGCCTTACTTGTTAAATTACCACTGCGCAGGTCACAGAGCATGCCTAGAAAACCATAGAAGTCAATGAGGTCCCCTCTTGTCCATTGTGTCTATAGCCCAAGTGACTATTGTAAAGCAATTCTTTAAATGCTTCCTAAATGGAACAAGATAAAACAGGATGAAAATGGGGAAAAAATGGATACTGTGCATCAGCTATGCATCTGTTTGCATCAGTTATGCACAGGATCCATTTTTTATAGGATCCTGTACAAAAAAACAAAAAAAACAAAAAAAAAACATCCTGTTGCACATTTGGCATCCGATTGAGCCATTTCCATCTCAGATCCATTTTTTAGATGGAAAGAATTCCTGTATGAAGTACTTTTTTCCCTCTAAAAAACAGATCTCTGACGAAAATGACTCAAACAGATGCCTTTTTTTCAGGATCCTGTTTTTTATTTTTTGTTCAGTTCTTCTGATGGATCAGAAGAACGGAAAATGAAATTGAGATGTGAAATCTGTCTAAGGAGTAGATACGCTTTGACAATCACCTATTGTGAATGGTAGATCATATCTTATATATACACAGAGGTGCTATCTGTCATTCTAAACCTGGCTGTAATGATAAGGAGATAACTGAAGTAAAGTGATCTTTCCAGGCCAAGAAGTGGCACCTATTATTAGGCCTAGTGGCTAGTGTGAAAACTGCAGGATTTTATGTTTTCTTTCTAAAAAATCTGCTTGACATAAAAATGTGATTTAAAATAGGTAATTTTCTGATTACACATTTTCTATATATAGCATATTCTATGCTTATTTGCACACGTATAAGCTGTAGAAGCTTTGCAAAAGTGTTTTTGAGAAAATACGCATCTGAAAAACTCCTGCTACAAAATATATGCAGTTTTTGTTCCACTGAAATATGCTTATTTGCACACTCAAACTGGAAAAGCTTTGCAACAGGTTTGTTGAGAAAAAAAAAGCAGGCTCCTACACAAAAAAAGAGTCCTGCTTTTTTAAAAGCTCATGTCTTGTGCAGAGCAACACAGTCTGAATATGAACAGTTTCAGCTCTGGCTGTAACATACACACAATATGTTAACTCAACCTATACCGTCCCTAACAATAAAACCTGTCTTTCTATCCAGTAATTGAATTTGCCAAATTAAATACAGTATATCTTTCCTATCCCTAACACTGTTTCTATAAGACCTTGCATTGTGTGTCTAATAGCTGTGTCTGTGACAGACATGTCTTATCACATCAGTGACAGTGGCAATGGCATCTTTATCTGTGAAATAACACAGTGCCTGATAGACAAGCTAATATCATCCCTCCTGATTGGCTGTCAGGCTTACTGCACAGCATTGTGATCCTTTATTTGCATCTTCCCTGCCTTTCTGGTTCATTTGTAAGTAGAATGTTGCAGTGAAATTTGTATTAATACCAAATCCAATTAGTTTAGAAGAGGTTTGCTCATCTCTGGTGGCAACTAACATTTGTTAACCATCAGTTTCTATATCTCATTAGAAAGACTATGCTTTGGTATGACCCCTTGTAATTATTTGTGTACATGCTACTGATTTCAGCAAACAATAAATATTTGGATATGAAAAATAGCTACCATTTATTGGACAGCTAACCACAATTTCTCTTTAGGCATCTGACAAATTGATAGTGGGATGTGGTATCCATGTGTAGAAATGCTTCTTTGGGACTTGCAAGGAGGTATGTACTAGTAATTTTATTTATATCTAGTAATAGATTTTTTTTTTTATATATTTAAGAGACATTATTGACCTTTTTGTCTTGTAGCTATATCTATGCCACATCAGCCATTTATCACTTTGGATGTTTACATTATGTGTGATCTGACTAACTATTGCTCAGAGATTATTGATGACAACTACTCCATATCATATGGTGATTTAGGGTGGTCAGAAGATTCTTGAATGGGGATGTCTTTACCAGGGAACTAACTCCATCATATGAGACTGGCTCACTAGATCTTTAGAGTTGACACCATTTGGCTTTCCAAATTGTCGTTCAATACATCCTATATCTGACAATTGGGTCTTTCTTCCCACTGGGACGTGTTTTTTATATTACATGTAACTTTTCTTCCCATTCATTATCAGTGGTTACGAGAATATGAAAATAAGCTTTTTTCAGTGACATTTTATCAGCACCTCCTAGCTATCTACCATAGTGATATGAGATATTTGAATGAACAATTTAGATTATTTATTGGTGTCCTTGATCATATAATGTTTTCTTTTTAGAAATGTACTTCACTATAGATGTGGTGTGAATTTAGCTTAAAATTGTAGCTGGACATAAAAAAAAACAAATAAAACAAAAACAAACAAAACAAAAATTTCCAATGTTTCTTCTTACTGTTGGAGATTGACTGGAGATGGTTCATAGACATCCCCTGAGCCCATTTTCAGCATCAAGGAGAGACAGCACTCTATGTGAGTGCTTCTCCTCCCCACCCCACCCCTTAGTGATCAATGCAGGTTTCAGCACTTGTACCCATAACCCTCAAAACCTTTTTATGTCACTATGACATATCAAGATGTTTTTTTCAAAGTGCAGGTACTGGTTAACTCCTCAACAACCCCCAATAAAACAGTACACAACATATCATGCATTACTGTACAAAGAGCAAAAATAGCCTGTCATTATGTTTTATTAAATTTTGAACCAAAACACAATGGCAAATTATTTGTATGAGATGAGGTTATTTAGAAGGAAATTGTGACATTACTACCTGAAAGTAAAACAAGTCTTCTAGTAAACTACAGCAACAAGCAATCAACTTTCAATAAGTTTTCCGGGGTTATCTGTGTCAGGGTTTTTATTCCCTTAGGTATTACAAAACCCCTGACATGAAGCACTCATGACAAGCAGTTGTCACCTTTCCTACACGACTGATGCATCTGACAAACACAGCCGCTACGGAAGAGTGATTGGAATCCCCTGGCAATAGACACTTTCATAGTCTTAATCCAGTACGTTATATTTCAGAACAGTTCTGATGAGCTGTAGAAACCTGTGGGAATTATGCAGTGAAACCACGGCTGCTTCTTTCTTGGAGAAGATGCTATGGCTTCACGCTAGGAACACTTGCCTTGATTTAAAGGCTTTGATCTGAGCCTGGTTTGCAAATCCTTGTGGGGATAAAGAGGAAGAAGTCAAAATGCACCTCTTGTCATAAACACGTCATACTTCCTTTCCTTATAATTTGATACATTTAGTCATTTCCCTATCTAGGACCCATAGCTGATTTTTCATTGAAACTTATTTTTAAAGCTTTAAAAGGTTTAACCTACTGTCACAGAATAATTGTGCTTGTAAATTTCCAAACAGACATGGGCATGATGCACAGTGAATAAGGTATTTTGATGAACATCAATGCAAATATTTTACCTTTCAGGCATAAACATTTTTTTTCTCTGTGTCTTGAAGTAGATATGTTCTTGAACAGAGCTGATAAATATTAATTTATACAGTTAGAGGAAAAAAACTACTATATATGTATTCAGCTTGAATATCCCAGAAAAATTTTACATCAAAGGAGGTGAAAAGTACTAAAGTCAGACAATCTTATGAAGCATATTGAAAAGATCTCTCAAGCATTAACTAGCTTCTGCCAAAACCAGCTATTGCAATCTCATTTGACATTGAAACACCAAGAATACACTTTTACATATTTTACACTTAAGGGGTTTAATGATAATGAATATTGAAAGAAAAAAAATGTAAATCAAAACTAAAGTCCTCCTCACAAAACAAAGAGCCCTCATACGGCTCTGTAAATGGAAATATAACATACTAACAATATTACCCACTTCCCATGAGTATGAATTAACTATTTGCCCACAAAAAAAAAAAAAAGAAAAATGACGGCACTGCTCTCAGCCTTTCACCTAGGGGATAGAGCCACTCACTTTTAACTAGTGCAGGCACAAATCACTGTGCTTGGTGCTCTGTCCACATTCAAATAGATCCAGAATCCAAACCAAGAAAAATACATAAATGGACGGCACTCCCCAGCTTCTCTTGTCAATTCTTCATTCTTTATTGCAAAAATACTCATGACAGGATAAGAGGGCGGACGCTACATCACACGAGGAGAGGAGCGGCGGCGACGGCCATTTCGCGGTATCGCACTTCCTCAAGCCGCTACGTCGTGACGCATCACGCGTCAACCCCTCCTATAAAGCAACTAACCCAGTTGTCATGGAGATCAGCCACGCAACTGGTAAGTCAATACTACAAACATAGTTTAAAAACTTTCTATTGATATAATCAATTCACACATTAAAAGAGCATATTTACAAATACATTTAAGTCGTTTCTATCATTAAGACCTAGAGCTCCCATAGCCACTGATCGCATTATCCACCTGGCCTCCCTCTGTAACAAAATCCGATGTCTATCTCCTCCTTTCTCTGGAGTCTTTACCAATTCTATCCCTGAAAAAACATCTAGCATCACCTGCGTGTTCATTATTCAGATGCTCTATAAGGCGTGGGCAGCCCTTCTTGGAGGAGATTGAGTTAATGTGTTCCCTAAAGCACTCATAGATGCATCTAATAGTTTTACCTATATAAAGTCGGCCACAACGGCACAAAATAAGGTATACCACATACTTGCTTTTACAAGTTATAAAGTCTCTCACCTTATGATGCAGACCTCCAAAATTCAGGTACTTGTATTGGGGATTAAATTAACAAAATGAACAACTCCCACATCTATAATTGCCTATCGGTACTCGATACCCTAACCAAGTTCTAGTTTTTTTCCTCTAAGAAACGACTCCTAACAATCTTATCCTTTATAGTGTGACATCTCCTAAAGGCATTCAGGGGTTTAATCCCAGTGAAATCACTTAGACCCTTGTCTATTTCCAAAATTGCCCAATTATTTACGATGGCTCTGCGGATCACTTCTGACATGGGGCTAAACTTAAAGGAGAAAGTAAAACGTCCACATTTCCCTAGTTTGGCTTTATCTCCCCCACGCCTATCCCTTTTCAACAAGTCATTCTGTGTAAAAGTCAAGGCATTCTCCATGGCTTCATCCAACAACTCAATTGAATACCCTCTTTTCAATAATCTACATTTTAGATCTAATGCTTGAGACACATAACCATCTTCTATATTGTTGATTCTCCTAAGTCTTATAAACTCACCATAAGGGACAGCTTTTTTAATACTTTCTGGGTGAAAGCTGCCATAGTGTAGCAAAGAATTGGTCGCGGTGGGTTTTCTATACCCCACCGTGACCAATCTGCCGCCCTGCTCAATGATAGCAACATCCTGAAATTCCATGGTATTGCCTCCATATTTATGTGTGAACCTCATACTCATCTTATTCTCCACATTTAGGTGTTCAACAAACTCCTGTGCTTGTGCCTCAGTACCAGACCATATTATAAATATTTTGTCGATAAACCGCAGAAATAACTTAATATACTGTAGGGATTAGGTTATAGCCTGGTTGAGCAATTTGACCCTGTGTCTTTTGAGATTGATATGTTTAAAGTGATGTGTAAACTTAGTTTACATAAAATGTTTAATAACACAGAATCAAGTGACAGGAGAGCTAAAAAAGAAGGAGAGATACACACTAGATTGGACCCGTTAGAGTTCAGTATTACTACTAAATATGATGATTTAGAAAAACAGTGTCTTGAATTTTTGGCTGATGTTGATCTTTGCCCTAGTGAGATAGATGATGTTTCAAATAGGGTGTTTACAGGAGGAGTGCGTTCTATTTTTTGTCCTCCCTTGTCTGCTGGGAGTAGCACTGAGATCTTTTGCCATCAGGTGATGAAGGAGGTGAAGGCTTTGGTTTATCTGAATGATAGCTATAATGTGAATTAGGATGAGAGTAAAGGCTTGAAGTGGCTTCAATCTTGTGATGATATAGTAGTGAAACCAGCAGACAAGGGAGGAAATGTACTTTTGATGACAAGGGAGTATTATGTATCTGAAGCCTTGAGACAATTAAAGGATGTAGAGGTATATAAAAAGCTCTCCACAGATCCCACAGCAAGGATCCAGATGGATTTGCATTGTTTGTTGGAGAAGTATGTGGATTTAGATCTTATTCCCAGGAAGTTAGCAGGAAAGATGTTACTATCGGCTCCTGTGAAGCCATCCTGGTATTTCTTGCCTAAAATTCACAAGTCACTGAGCCGACCCCCTGTATGCCCTATTGTGGCAGGGATGATTGGCTCCTCAGACCTATCCTAAGTGGTGTATCTTCATTATTACGTGACACAAACGACTTCCTCCATGCCCTGAAGGATTTTCAGTGGCAGGAGGACTTTAGTTTGTTGTCTCTTGATGTGGAGAGCCTTTACACCCGGATTCCACATCAGGAGGGGATAGAAGAGGTGAAGGAGATTTACAGGCAGAAGTACCAGGTATGGACAATTTGTAGGGGATTCCTTGGAGTTTATTTTGTCCAACAACGCATTTACATGTGGTAATACTTGGTATAAACAAAGGCATATAGTAGAAGAGAAGATAGGATCCTTTCTTTAGGCGCTGTCATCAGACATAAAACTACACCGTAGGTTATAGATGTAGCATATGTAATTTATTAAAAGAATGTCTACGCGTTTCAGAGGTACGATGCCTCCTTCATCAGGACAATAATATTCAACAATACAATCAGCAGTGCATTTTTGAAATGCCATTTTGGCGCCAAAAAGAACAAGAGGAGTGGAAATGGGCGTGTGTAGGTTGATTGACAGTATCTGTCAAACATAATATTAAATGGAATCCCAATATATATGCATAATAATACTAATAATATCAGGGGAAATAGAGTAAAATAAAATCAAGATTTATCAAAGATTAAGTAGAATAAAATAATAAAGAATAAAATCAATAGAATACCGTTGTATTTAATGTCAATTAAATACCATAACACCGTTTGGCCTAAATGAGATACAGGAAACTATATTATGATTTCTTACTGTACCCTCTGTAAAACCTATAAGGATTCAAAAGGATATAAATGGAGAAAATGGACAAAAATTGACAAAAATGAAACATAAATTTACAACTAGTTGATATATACAATTATAAATATAGTCCACATAGGAATACATACGTATATTTAAATATCACGTGCATTTCTTCTATTTTAAAAATAAGAACATTTTTTATGACATATCCTCTATATATGTGTGCAACACTCCAAATATCTGCAGAGGTATACACACAAAAACAAAACAAAAATATATGTGGGTGCATACATATGTAGGATAAGGATGCATGTATGCTTGACACACACATCCTATTGCTTTTTCACCATAAGAGTGTTTTATTTATTTGTTTTTATTTGTATTTATTTATTGATTTATTCCTTTCTTTGTCTTCAGAAATAACAATTACTGACCATTATTATGCCTACAATTGACAACTTATTCTCAATAAGTTATCTCTCCACCTATCAAGATATACACAAATAGACACACAAATACCCTACTAGCCCCTTTATTGCGTATATAGACTAATACGCTAAGTTCCCATGACCCCCGGTATATAAATTAGCTATCTCTCTGTCATACTAACCGATACGCTAATAGATACGGTAACATCCTTGAAGTCTAGTCTGACTACGTAAATAGATATGCCACGATCCCAGTAGTCCCGCTAATGATGATGACCAAAATCCGATTGCATCGCCAGACTACGCGTCAACATCTGCCAGCCCCTCCGTAACTTTTATTTTTAACTCGATACTATCACGTTACTTTTTACTTAGAAGGCACAAACTGAACTACTATAGTAGTAGGCAAGTTTGTCTCTTTCTTTGATGCAGCACCGCATTACCGTTCACCAATCTATACCGGCACCCATACAACGGTATATTGATTTTATTCTTTATTATTTTATTCTACTTAATCTTTGATAAATCTTGGTTTTATTTTACTCTATTTCCCCTGATATTATTAGTATTATTATGCATATATATTGGGATTCCATTTAATATTATGTTTGACAGATACTGTCAATCAACCTACACACGCCCATTTCCACTCCTCTTGTTCTTTTTGGCGCCAAAATGGCATTTCAAAAATGTACTGATGATTGTATTGTTGAATATTATTGTCCTGATGAAGGAGGCATTGTACCTCTGAAACGCGTAGACATTCTTTTAATAAATTACATATGCTACATCTATAACCTCGGTGTAGTTTTATGTCTGTTGACAGCGCCTAAAGAAAGGATCCTATCTTCTCTTCTACTATTAAACCTACTGACACCCCGGTATCCTACTGAAGGGGTGTACGTGTGGACCTTGGCTGCAGTCTACAGACCCTACCTAGCCATATTGCTGGTCGGTTTTTTCAATAACCAGCGAAGCTCGACATAGTGGTTGTAGCTTCTCACAACCATTAGGGGTAAGCACATTACTTTGTTTCATAACCCTGTTTTACATATTGATCAGGCACATGTGGCGCGCCTTCTCTGCTCTTTTTCTCATAAACAAAAGCATGGCACGGCCATGGGTACTCCGGTCTCGTGCACATTTGTCAGTTTATATCTGGATTTGAAGACAAGTATATATACTCAGTTGAAAACCCTTTTCTCAGATATATTAAGTTATTTCTGCGGTTTATCGACAACATATTTATAGTATGGTCTGGTATTGAGGCACAAGCACAGGAGTTTGTTGAATACCTAAATGTGGAGAATAAGATGAATATGAGGTTCATACATAAATATGGAGGTGATACCATGGAAATTCGGGATGTTGCTGTCACGGTGCAGGGCGGCAGATTGGTCATGGTGGGGTATAGAAAACCCACTGCGACCAATATTTTGCTACACTATTGCAGCTTTCACCCAGAAAGTGTTAAAAAAGCTATCCCTTATGGTCAGTTTATAATACTTAGGAGAATCAACAATACAGAAGATGGTTAGTTGTAGTGTTGAGCGAGCATGCTCGTCCGAACTCGCTGTTCGGCCGAGCATGCCTACGCTCGGGTGCACTCGGTGTTCGGCAGAACACCGAGTGTACTCGAGTGCAAAGCTCGAGTCCCCTAGACGGATCCATCATGACCCCAATGCAAATCAATAGGGACGGATCCGTTTGGTGTGACACACTAGTAAACGGATCCAACCCCATTGACTTGCATTGGGGTCATGACGGATCCGTCCTTACCTTTCCCTGCAGCTCCCTCCTCCCGTGGCGCTGTGGTAAAAATTACAACTCTGTGCACCGTCTTCCTGCTGGAGCAGGTCGGGAGCTGCCAGGGAAGGAAAGTATGTCTCTGTGTCTGTGTTTTTTTTTTTTTTTTTAATTTGAGGCACTTGTGTAAACCAGGGTGACTGGTTTACTCCCATAGACTTCAAATATGCTCGGGTGCACCCCTGAGTGCTCGGCAACAGCACCCGAGCATACGAGCACCTTAATGCTCGATCATCACTAGTTATGTATCTCAAGCATTATATCTAAAATGCAGATTATTGAAAAGAGGGTATCTAATTGAGTTGTTGGATGAGGCCATGAAGAAGGCCTTGACTTTTACACAGAATGACTTGTTGAAAAGGGATAGGCGTGGGGGAGATAGAGCCAAACTAGGGAATGGTGGACGTTTTACTTTCTCCTTTAAGTTTAGCCCCATGTCAGAAGTGATCCGCAGAGCCATCGTGAATAATTGGGCAATTTTGGAAAAAGACAAGGGTCTAAGTGATTTCACTGGGAATAAACCCCTGATTGCCTTAGGAGATGTCACACTATAAAGGATAAGATTGTTAGGAGTCGTTTCTTAGAGGAAAAAAACTAGAACTTGGTTAGGGTATCGAGTACCGATAGGCAATTATAGATGTGGGAGTTGTTCATTTTGTAAATTTAATCCCCAATACAAGTACCTGAATTTTGGAGGTCTGCATCATAAGGTGAGAGACTTTATAACTTGTAAAAGCAAGTATGTGGTATACCTTATTTTGTGCCATTGTGGCTGACTTTATATAGGTAAAACTATTAGATGCATCTATGAGTGCTTTAGGGAACACATTACGCAAATATGCGTTTTTAATGTGTGAATTGATTATATCAATAGAAAGTTTTTAAACTATGTTTGTAGTATTGACCTACCAGTTGCGTGGCTGATCTCCATGACAACTGGGTTAGTTGCTTTATAGGAGGGGTTGACGCGTGATGCATCACAACGTAGTGGCTTGAGGAAGCGCGAGAGAGCGCAAAACGCCCGTCGCCGCCGCTCCTCTCCTCGTGTGATGTAGCTTCCGCCCTTTCATCCTGGTGTGAGTATTTTTGCAATAAAGAATGAAGAATTGACAAGAGAAACTGGGGAGTGCCGTCCATTTATGTATTTTTCTTGGATTATGAATTAACTATTTTATTTAAAAAAGAACTCCAGCAAAAATATTATTCCCTGACCTGCTAGAAATGTACATGATGTAATATGTAGTGAATGTAATCTTCTTACCAGTGACTGTATTTGTGAGTTATCCCATTCTTTCTACCTTTCAGGTGTGTCATGTGACCAGCAATCAGACTTTCCAAAAAACACAGCATCTCATATGTGAAAAAGGTGTCAGTTTCTCTATATACTCCTGTGGGAGCCTCAATATCAGTCTCATAGGAATGAATAGAGAAGTAACTGACTTCCTGTCCTGTGTCAGCTGGAGATCAGAGAGTTGTTCACATGACAGCTAAAATTAGATGGGAGGGGATAGCTCAAAAATTTGAATCACTGATGAGAAGATAAAATTCACTTAAAGGGGTTGGCCACCCTAAGTATCAAAAATCCAAAGTACCCCAGACAATAGCCAACACTATGAAGTATTTCATCAGGTGACATGTATTGGTTGTACGTCATTTATCTAACCTGTTCACCATGACACACTTCCCTGGAGGAGCAGGCTGTGTGGGAGGAGCAGCTGCAAAGTGAAAGTAAAAATCCCAGCATGCACTGCAGCAAGTGTGTTCAGGGGAGCAGTCACATGACTTCCCCGCCCACCTGTGTTCCCATAGAGACAAGAGTCCCTTAGATGATATCAATAACCTAGTTGTCAGTGAATAACTGTTGTACAGACATAGCAATAGAAAGAACACCCCAGTCCCAACAGTAAGGGGGGGGGGGGTTACCTTGTTCACAAATTTGCTGTGGGGCCTAGTCATCTCTAGTTGTGCCAACTAGAGCGCTGATTAATAAATTTGTACAAATCGATCTGCTCACATACATAGAAGCCCCCTGTCTACCATCACACAACCTGCTCCCAGCTGACAGTCCATCAAATCAATCATCTATCAATACATGACGTCATCTAGGGAAAATTAGTGTAGTCACATCTCTCTCTCTCTCTCTCTCTCTCTCTCTCTATATATATATATATACACTCACCGGCCACTTTATTAGGTACACCATGCTAGTAACGGGTTGGACCCCCTTTTGCCTTCAGAACTGCCTCAATTCTTCGTGGCATAGATTCAACAAGGTGCTGGAAGCATTCCTCAGAGATTTTGGTCCATATTGACATGATGGCATCACACAGTTGCCGCAGATTTGTCGGCTGCACATCCATGATGCGAATCTCCCGTTCCACCACATCCCAAAGATGCTCTATTGGATTGAGATCTGGTGACTGTGGAGGCCATTTGAGTACAGTGAACTCATTGTCATGTTCAAGAAACCAGTCTGAGATGATTCCAGCTTTATGACATGGCGCATTATCCTGCTGAAAGTAGCCATCAGATGTTGGGTACATTGTGGTCATAAAGGGATGGACATGGTCAGCAACAATACTCAGGTAGGCTGTGGCGTTGCAACGATGCTCAATTGGTATCAAGGGGCCCAAAGAGTGCCAAGAAAATATTCCCCACACCATGACACCACCACCACCAGCTTGAACCGTTGATACAAGGCAGGATGGATCCATGCTTTCATGTTGTTGACGCCAAATTCTGACCCTACCATCCGAATGTCGCAACAGAAATCGAGACTCATCAGACCAGGCAACGTTTTTCCAATCTTCTACTGTCCAATTTCGATGAGCTTGTGCAAATTGTAGCCTCAGTTTCCTGTTCTTAGCTGAAAGGAGTGGCACCCGGTGTGGTCTTCTGCTGCTGTAGCCCATCTGCCTCAAAGTTCGACGTACTGTGCGTTCAGAGATGCTCTTCTGCCTACCTTGGTTGTAACGGGTGGCAATTTGAGTCACTATTGCCTTTCTATCAGCTCGAACCAGTCTGCCCATTCTCCTCTGACCTCTGGCATCAACAAGGCATTTCCGCCCACAGAACTGCCGCTCACTGGATGTTTTTTTCTTTTTCGGACCATTCTCTGTAAACCCTAGAGATGGTTTTGCGTGAAAATCCCAGTAGATCAGCAGTTTGTGAAATACTCAGACCAGCCCTTCTGGCACCAACAACCATGCCACGTTCAAAGGCACTCAAATCACCTTTCTTCCCCATACTGATGCTCGGTTTGAACTGCAGGAGATTGTCTTGACCATGTCTACATGCCTAAATGCACTGAGTTGCCGCCATGTGATTGGCTGATTAGAAATTAAGTGTTAACGAGCAGTTGGACAGGTGTACCTAATAAAGTGGCCGGTGAGTGTATATATATATATATATATATTATATATAATGCACAGGGGGTCACACATCACAATATATAATGCACAGGGGGTCACACATCACTATATATAATGTACAGGGGGTAACATGTGACTATATATAATGTATGGGGGTCAAATCTGTATATACAGTATAAAGGGGGTCACACATCACTATATATAAAGTACAGGGGGTCATCACTATATATAACATGCAGGGGGTCACACATCACTATATATAATGCACAGGGGGTCACACATCACTATATATAACATGCAGGGGGTCACACATCACTATATATAACGTACAAAGGGTCACACGTCTTTATATATAACGTACAGGGGGTCACACATCACTATATATAATGTACAGGGGGTCACATCTGTATATACAGTATAAAGCAGGTCACTTTACAGAGGTTCACTGATCTCTATATGGAATGGTGGGTGTCACACATCAGTATATACAGTGTATGGTGGTGGGGTCAACTATTACTGTATACAGGGGGTCAGATATCACTATACACAGTATACAGTGGTGGGGGTCACATATCACTGTATACAGTGTGCAGGAAGGAGAGGGCACATATTTACAGATGAGGGACAGTAACTGCTGCTGATATCACTGACTTCAGTCATACTGCCAGCTCAGAAGGGGTTAAAGCTCCTGACCTGTTGGTCAGGCTGGAATAAACACGTCTGTGATAAGATCACATTGCAGAGTTGCAGAGTGGCCATATACAGGACAGACCAGGGTTGCCAACCAGAATTTTTCTTTTTTCTGGACAACTTATCCCAAAATCACGGACGGCCAACATTTTTTACGGACAAATTAGAAAACCATAATGAAGGATAAATATTATAAGTATATACAGGTCTATAGCTGAATATACTGATCAGAACTCATTACCACCATTTACTGTGAGCTGTAAAATGATGATAATCACCACCAAAATAATCTAGTCAAGTATCACCAGCCTGAAAAAAATCACGGACACCTCTATTTTTTTTCACGGACAGAGGAAAAAAGTTGCCTATTTTTACGGACTGTCCAGAAATTTCTGGACGGTTGGCAACCCTGGGACAGACACTAGGATTGCTCACACTTTGTTGTCCACAGCACCTTCCTGGCTCTGCTACATCACTGCAGTCAGTGAGGTTTATCACAGCTTCTCCTCACTCTCTATTCCTCCTGCAAAGTTTCAGCTTCTAACAAGTGTCCCTGCTAAGCCTATGTAAGCCTTGTATAGACAGGACTGAAGTCACAGCAGAAGGAAAGCAACTATGACACAAGCAGGGTGCCTCTAGGACCCAGAGATCAGCAGACTCCTTCAGCCATGGACTAGAGCACATGCAGGCATGGACGAGATAAGCAGATGTGAGTGCAGGACAGAGGGGGTGTGGCTTCCAATAGCAAGGAAACAGGGCAGATCTGCTTAATAAGATATATGAGTAAGTCTATTGTCTCTCTGCTTCCTATATAGTTTTAATAAGTGCTAACAAAGTGGCCAACCCCTTTAAGATTACATCATGTACCATTCTAACAGGTCAGAGAATAAATATTTTTGTGGGAGATCTTTAATGTTTCTGTGTGATTAAAAGATGTGTGACCTCCATAGCATCCTGCCTCCTTAACATATACCGCCATAGTGGACCGTCCCCTTAACAATGACCTCCATAGCGACCCTGCTCCTTAACAGTGACCCCCTCACAGAGGCCCACCCCCTTAAACTGTGACCTCAACAGCTCCCCACCCCTTTAACAGTGATGTCCACCGTACCCCTCCTCCTTAAGGATAACCAATAACAGTGCAGAAAAATGCTATGAGTTGTTATGGAAACCTGGTGTAAAACTATGTGTATGTCAAAACTCAAGGACCTGTGAGCTTCTATTGGCTACTAAGGGTCATGTGACCGTGTGTATGGTAGTTAGCATATGAGTGAGGCTGTGATCTCCTACTGGCTAATATATTTTTTGGGAATATCTTAATATCTTTTGAAGCCATTTCAATTGGCTGGATGCTGTCCCTAATCTAAGTAGGTTCTACAATCTGTCTCACTGTGCCTGTTGGTTGTTTCACCCCTTTGGAGACAACCTATCCCTATTGGATAGGCTCCCTCTTAATTAACTTATACAATGGGAAGTCAGATTCTTACCTATCCCTAATATAGAATATATGGGGGCAATGTTAAATGGTGGATGCTTAGTTGGGTTTCAGTCTTCAACTTCTCGATTATTGTGAACATAAAAACAATTAATACTGAGAATCTTTGGTCAATACCATCCATGGGTCAATGGGCTGGAAGTATCAGACTAAAACAGCTTTGTTCTTTCATTTACATAACTTTTTCATGGCCCAGAAACCTATTTTTACTATCTCATTTACAAACCATACTCTAAGTCAGGATCAGCAGTCACACAAGGGGGATCAAGAAATGCCATCCTTTCAAGTCTCCAGACTCAACACTTTCTTGCAATGACTGGTGTACATCTAATTAGGCTTTCCTTTGAGCTTCACTGATGTACTTGTGGTCAACAATTCTTGTCATGGACCATCAAACCAGGGTTTGAGGACTTTTCTAATGTGTCTTTTTACCACCACCCAATCTCCAGACACAAGTGGGTGGGTTCCTGGTACTTTATCAGGATCTGGAAGTGAAGCAAAAACTCAAGAATGTATTTTAGTCAAATGTTTGTGCAAACTGATCACCTAATCTGTCAGACAACCACATTGCATCTGAAGCTGCTATTGGAAATGCAATCCTGTCCTAGAGGCTGACCCAAAAAGGACTTCATAGGGACTAAGGCCTGTCTTATGGATAGAGGTATACCTTACTGAAAAGAGGGCTAACGGCAGGCACTCTGTCCATGGCTTTTTGAATATTTGACTTTAGTGTTTCGCTACCCTACCGCTGCTTTGTGGATGGTACGAAGCATGTAAGGCCTGTTCTGCAACAAAAACCTTAATCATCTCTTGCATCACTTCACCTGTGAAATGAACATTTGCTTCACTTTCAATGGTCTCAGGTACCCCATACCTACATACTGTACAACTTAGGCCATAATCTTCTTTCATGTGGCCTTAGCTATGTTTCTGGCCATCCTGAAAACAAGTAATCACACACCAATACATACTCATACACACCCACCTTGGGTAGCTGAATGTAGTCTGCAAGCATTGAAACTGATACAAAAGGAGAGGTGTGTGTTTCTGGGGTACCTTAACCACCTTACCCACGTTGTTCGAGGCACAAATCATACATCCTTGAGTATATCTGGCTGCTACAGTGCTGAACCATCGGGAATACCATGCACTATTTACTAAATCACACATAGCAGCTTTTTTGACTGGTGAGTTACTCCATGGGTTGCCTGTGCCATCATCGGTAAAAGGGATCTGGGAAGGCAGAGTTTTCCTTGGAACTGTATTAGTCCCTCCTTTGCAGTCCCTCCTTTTTACATCCACTAGTCCCTTTCCTCCTTCCCCGCCTAGTTCTGTAAGGTCTTAAAAACTTCCAGGGAGATAGGAGGAGTTATTTCAAGGACCACAGCTGTGGCCACTAAGGCAGGGGTTTGCCTAGGAAATTTGGCAGCCATTTTCGCACCCTGATCTGCTTTGGCTTTGCCTTTTGCCTCCTCCAAGTTGTTTTACAGTGGCCTTTTTGTTTTTATTCTCACCGCCACTCAAGTTGGCAACATGAGGGCTTCCATCATAGACCTCACCGCTTCCCCATTTTTGATTGGTTTACCTGAAGTGGTCAGGAAGTATCTGGCTTTCCAAATGGGTCCATAGTCATGGGCTATTCCAAAGGCACACCTGGAATCAGCGTAACTTTTGGCTGTTTTTCCCTCTGCATATCTGCAAGCCATCTCCAGAGTCTCTGGCTTCACTTCTTGGACAGACATGTGTGGTGGTAAGGACTAGGCTTTTAGAGTGTCATGTTTAGTCACCACTGCCCAACCTGTGTAGTACCTACCATCCTGGCCATACCCTGATCCATCCACAAACAGCACGTGATCTGGATTATCTAATGGCTGATTTACCACATGGACAAAATCCCACTGTATCTTGTGACATCACTGCAAATAGTCATGAGCCTCTTCCCCTGGATCTGGAAGAAACGTTTTTTTTTTCCCTAGCTCTTCCCTCCCTCCTTGCTCCAGAGGCAACAGGGTGGCTGGATTCAAAGTATTACACCTTTGGACAGTAACATAGTGGGGAAAAAAATGGACCACTACATTGTCAAATAGCGGTCAACAAAAAGATTTTTGGGTTGTACTTGCGTGAGGATAGATGTAATATCATGAGGAGCAATCACTGTCACTTTGTGGTTCAGGACTATCTCAGAGCTTTTATCATGCATGGCTTGTACAACTGCTACAACTCTGATGCAGAAAGGGGCACCTCTGGCCATGGGGTCAAGTTGGACTGAATAATATGCCACAGGGCATTGTTGCTGGCCATGCAGTTAGGTGAGGTCAGCTAAGGCATTGCCACTTCTGTACAATACAATCTAAATGTAATAATCTGATAGGCCCAGTGCAGGGGAGGACACAATTGCCAGCTTTAGGGCATAAAAGGCATCTACCACCTTATCTGTAAAGTGGAAGGGCTAGAAGATGAACACTCAAAGAGGCTGCAGCAAACTTGCATATCCAAATTGTCCTCAGTGCATTTACGTTTCTGGTCAAAGGGGTGTTCTCCACAGCCTTCTTCCTTCTTACGTTCAGGGAGTACTGACACAAACATGGACTAGGGAGTTTTATCACTAATGGCTAACAAAGTTCCTGGTCGTTGTGGGCACCTGTTAGTATTACAGTGGTATGTGATGCTGGCACGTACTTTTGCACCCAGGAGGCAACAGGGGATGGCATCACTGACCAGCAACCAGGCAAGCACTTCTTGGTTAAGGGCAAATATAACACGGATGGGCTCTGTTAAAAGGGGAGTGTACTACTTTCCCATCCACTCCTACGCAAGGATGGATTTCCGTGGAGATTATGTTTGCTGTGCACAACTGTCTTGGCCGCTCCAGTATCAACAAAAAAAAAGGGACTACTTCTTTATCACCCAGGGATATCATTGGAGACAGACTTTAATCTGCTAAAATGTTTGAGGGCACAGCCAATACTGGATTGCCTGTTTCCTAATCTTGGTCTAACTTTTTCCTCCTCACCTGTCTTTGTGTCATCCTCACTGCCTCCCTAGCCATCCCTAAAAACATGGGTGTTTGTGGGACAGTGATCCGGGCTCAGTCAATACAGAATACAATCCTCTCATGTGGTGTGGTTGAGGAGTACCACACATAGCACAACTCTCTCTCCAGTCTGGATTCCGGGTCCAGCAGGCTCTGCAGGTGCATCCCCCAGGACCATTATAGGGTGGCAGGCTTACTTTTTTCTTTCTCTGTTTGGGATGTGGTTTAGCACAGGGTTCCCAAATTCCAGTCATTAGGGCCCACCTGCAGGGCAGGATTTGGGAATATCCCATGGAATGAATACCTGTGGGTAGTCCTGATGGATGGACACTAATTATATCAGCTGCTCAATACTAAGGAAATCCTGAAAACATAACTGGCTGGTGGGCCCTGAGGACTGGAGTTGAGGACCACTGGTTTAGCATTATTGTAATAACACTCATAATACTTGCCACTTTCTCTGTCTCTCTACACCTCCTCTATACACTTTCCTCACTACTCACAATCAGACTTCTGCCTGTTCTGTAAGCTTGTTATCTTTCAGCCACCCTTTATTTTCCCTACATGCTTTTTCTCGCTACTTTGGTTTCAGTTTACATCCTTTTGTGACTCTAGCAGATGGGTAGGACAACCAGGACCAAGTACTTCACTTGACCTTGTATCAAATGCAGGACCTAACCTAACATCTTCACCTGATTCCTCTTGACCTGGAGTCCTGAACATCTGCACCATCACAATAACCTGTTATTAATCGAGATGAAGTTGCCTTCAAGTGCTGACTTAATCCTAGTAAAAGAAAAAACATAGAAGTTAAGGCAGTTCATCTAGTAAAATAATTAAACAATACTACAAGTAATAACTAATTCTAGGTATATGTGTATCCTTCACTTACTGAGTTGAGTACTCTTTGTAGTGCTACTTAGATCTATGTGTATGTGCTTGTAGCCTTATAGGGAAAAATACTAGTAACTAAGATGGCCGCTGAGCAGGGACTGAAGTTTCCTCAGTTAAGATGGCTGTTGGGCCGGCCAGAAGTTGGATTAGTTAAGATGGCCGCCAGAGCGGAAATTGGGACGTAGGGGGTGCAGTCTTGTGTGATAACCGGATACAAAGAGGTAGGCCAAAGGACTTCACAGGCCAAACCCTCTGGAGACTGAGGGGGCTGGAGATATGGTGGGGGATGTATCTGGTGGAGGGCAGCATGGTCCTCCTGTGCCATTTTAGTGGGCTGTGTTGATGGCATGTAAAAGTAATCATTTGTCTTTTCATCATACATTTCTGTCCAGCTTAATTTCTTATATTTAATAATTTTCCTGCTGATGCTAACATTGCTTTTTATAACATCTAGAATAGAATGTTCTAAATTCAAGGCCGAATGTCCTGTGAGAAACTTTGTAATAGTTTCACTCCTTTTTGGCCTAAAGCCAGAGCACACAACTCCCTGTGATGATTTCTTTCATTCTCGACTTAACCCTTAATTTGGCCTCATCACATCAGTAGAGCTGATTTTGCTCACAGTAAACTTGGCTGTGTGACCTTCCTCTACTAGTCAGTTTTCTGTTTGGCAACACACAAGGTCAGATTTCTGGTCCACACAGACATAACAAGTAACAGACATGACATTTGACTTAGAACAGTCAGTCATAAAGAAACATTTCCCATACATTAACACACACAAGTCTTTCAACTTATTTCTCTTGAGTCACCAATTGCGAGGAGGTCCATTCTCCAGGTAACAGCGACACATTGTTACCCATGTCTCAGCCCTCCAGTAGGGGGCCGGCCAGACAATACACAGACAAACAACACGTCTGACAGGGGAGGGGTTAGTCTCAATCAGACTCTGTTTTCTCACTCTGCGGCTCCGCTTACCAGCCAGCTAGTTTTCCATGTCTGGTCTACTAACTATGCACCCATCTGTTCCTAGCTACCCGAAGCAGCCCGTACAAGAACCATGCAACCTTCTTGTCAGCTGATCACCCTCTCTCACAAGCATCTAGTACACGACCCATGCGATCCTCCCGCCCAGTCAGCCTTCTCACTCTGTTTTCCCCTCCCCTCTCAGTAACACAGACCACATAAACACATACACACAGCAGAAACAAACCCTCTTCCTTCCTCAGACTAGGTTCTAGGAACTCGAGGTTTCAACTACAGCCGAAGCTACTACTTAGCTAGTAACTTCTATCCAGATGAAGCTTTAGGCGAATTCTATCTCCCCAGATGAAGCTTTAGGCGAAACTGCGTTGGGTGGTGGACGTGGTGGGATCTAACCTACAGGCACAGGTACACACTGATATACTTGTACAGCGATCCGCAGCTGAACCACGCAATATTTTGGACTACTATTTTTTGTACCATCATATAGTTTTGATAGTGTTGGCAGCGGATGCACTTTAATATTATTAGCACTATTTTTCAATTTTTGTTTTTGTGATGTGCCGTGCTTAGTGTGGGCGATCTCCACCACGTCTTCCTTTTATGTCCCCCCCACCTATGGGGCCCTCTGTTATGTGATACAATACGGCTTTAATATTTTTGTATGTTTATTAATAAAATATTTATATTATTACTATACTATATAAGTGTGGAGCTCAATTACATATTTTCGGTGTTTGTAACTTCTATCCAGCAGAAATGACTACCGTAATGTGGTGCAGCCTTGACAACAGGTAAGTAAGAAACTCAATTTTTTTACCTTATGTCTTAGGCTGTAGTCCCATCCCTCAAGCGATGGTGCACCGCACTCTGGCAGTCTAATCCTTTGGCTTCTGACGTTACTTTCCCTCAAGCTCCACGTTGGGCACCAACTGTTGTGGATGGCTCTCAACTGGAGTGTTAGGGCCCATTCACACAACCGTATTATTTTGGGTCCACAAAAATGCGGACCTGCAATACTACGGGTGCCGTCAGGTGTATATTCCGCAACCCAGGAGGAGTGGAGGATGGGAATTAATCAAAGTGACAGTCCTCACATCATTACTCCCTAGGGCCAGGGCAGTGAAAGGGAGGAACAACCTTTCTTTCCTTGGGCACACACTGATGGTGGCGCTCCTGTATGATGTTAATTGGAATGAATTTGATGTTATAGGTTTGGTGTGGGTGCAAAGCAGGAGGTGTAGGGTTCAATGGCAGAATGGGAGTTGTAATGCATCCAGTGGTGTAGCTATAGGGGGTGTAGAGGTAGTAGTCGCTACTGAGCCCAGGAGCCTAAGGGGGCCCAAAGACCCTTGTGCCACATAAGAAGACACCAGTATTCTAGAAAGTGCATGCTGGTCAAGTTACATCTCAAGGGGTTGGGTCAAAATTTTGGCATGGGGGAGGTGCCTTTTCAATTTTTGCCTCAGGCAGCACAAAGGCTATGTGCTTCCGAGCCCCTAGCCACAAAGTCCTAAGGGAAGGGGTCCAACTCTTGCACAAGGGCCCATGAGCCTTTTGCTACATCCCTGAATGCATCCAACGGTATTAAAACAAAGTTCCAAAAATTCACAGTGTAAGTATTCCCATATAGCAATGTGTGGATTTGAGTAAGGAAGGGAATTATAGTACTCTCTATCTTCCCAGAGTCTCTCTCTACAGAATCTATGGCTGGCAATATTACTCTTGCAATGGTGGCTGTAATTTCCGACTGAGCAATACAAGATTAAAGATATTTGGCCAGACCATTTCTAAATATGAACGGTCTCAACAATTCTCTTCTCACAGAAGTAATGTATATAGCTCTGATCAGCAAATACCTTACTGGCTGATTCCAATGCTCAGATTATGGACCTTCTTGGGCCTTAGTTTTATCTCTTCTTGAGTACTGTAGAATGGTGAGGTCTTTCTCTCAGTAGATAATCCTCTGAAAAGGTGATTCCATGTAACCCTCTAATCTCCTAGGACCCACATTTTTTAATAAAAAGATATTATCTCTTTTTGTTAATTTTTAAAGAATGTTTACTTTTTCGCTCACTCCTCCCCGTCTCTAAGCTCTTGAATGCAATGATCAGTGTCAACATGACACTGATATATACAGTGGGGAAAAAAGTATTTAGTCAGATGAGAGAAGCCTGTAATTGACATCATAGGTAGACCTCAACTATGAGAGACAAAATGAGAAAACAAATCCAGAAAATCACATTGTCTGATTTTTAAAGAATTTATTTGCAAATTATGGTGGAAAATAAGTATTTGGTCAATAACAAAAGTTCATCTCAATACTTTGTTATATATCCTTTGTTGGCACTGACAGAGGTCAAACGTTTTCTGTAAGTTTTCACAAGGTTGGCACACACTGTTGCTGGTATGTTGGCCCATTCATCCATGCAGATCTCCTCTAGAGCAGGGATGTTTTGGGGCTGTCGCGGGGCCACACAGACTTTCAACTCCCTCCAAAGGTTTTCTATGGGGTTGAGATCTGAAGACTGGCTAGGCCACTCCAGAACCTTGAAATGCTTTTTACGAAGCCACTCCTTCGTTGCTCTGGCGGTGTGCTTGGGATCATTGTCATGCTGAAAGACCCAGTCACGTTTCATCTTCAATGCCCTTGCTGATGGAAGGAGGTTTGCACTCAAAATCTCAGGATACATGGCCCCATTCATTCTTTCATGTACACAGATCAGTCGTCCTGGTCCCTTTGCAGAGAAACAGCCCCAAAGCATGATGTTGCCACCCCCATGCTTCACAGTAGGCATGGTGTTCTTTGAATGCAACTCAGCATTCGCTCTCCTCCAAACATGACGAGTTGTGTTTCTACCAAAGAGTTCTACTTTGGTTTCATCTGACCATATGACATTCTCCCAATACTCTTCTGGAACATCCAAATGCTCTCTAGCAAACTTCAGATGGGCCCGGATATGTACTGGCTTAAGCAGGAGGACACGTCTGGCACTGCAGGATCTGAGTCCCTGGCGGCGTAGTGTGTTACTGACGGTAGCCTTTGTTATGTTGGTACCAGCTTTCTGCAGGTCATTCACTAGGTCCCCCCAGGTGGTTCTGGGAATTTTGCTCACAGTTCTTGTGATCATTTTGACCCCACAGGGTGAGATCTTGCGTGGAGCCCCTGATCGAGGCAGAATATGTTGATTTCTTCACACCAAGCTGCTTGCCTATTACAGATTCAGTCTTCCCAGCCTGGTGCAGGTCTACAATTTTGTTTCTGGTGTCCTTCGACAGCTTTTTGGTCTTCACCATAGTGGAGTTTGGAGTGTGACTGTTTGAGGTTGTGGACAGGTGTCTTTTATACTGATAACAAGTTCAAACAGGTGCCATTACTACAGGTAATGAGTGGAGGACAGAGGAGCCTCTTAAAGAAGAAGTTACAGGTCTGTGAGAGCCAGAAATCTTGCTTGTTTGTAGGTGACCAAATACTTATTTCCCACCATAATTTGCAAATAAATTCTTTAAAAATCAGACAATGTGATTTTCTGGAATTGTTTTCTCAATTTGTCTCTCATAGTTGAGGTCTACCTATGATGTCAATTACAGGCCTCTCCCATCTTTTTAAGTAGGAGAACTTGCACAATTGGTGGCTGACTAAATACTTTTGTTCCCCACTGTATAGCTATGGATAAACACATGGTTGATGGTGCTAACATACAGAGTGTTTGAAAACACACTGCACTCATGCAACAGATATTGTAACTAACTGCTCTGTTTATGTAATATGACCATTTTGTGTTATGGTTTGTTTTGATTTGTATTTTATTTTTTGTATGCTATGGCTTAATTGTGATCTTTGCACATGGAATAAAATAAAAATGTTATTTAAAAAAAAAAAAAAGAAAACACACTGCACTGTTACATGTTTTAAGCCTTTTCATTTTATAAAGCTTCCAAAAATTATTGGGGCAGATAGTGTTTAAACATACATAGTTTTATGGGAAAATAACAGTGGCTTGTGTGGACCAAGAGTCCAAAAATTATGCCTCAAAAGGGGCAGATACTTGCCCTTGTTTATATACACACATCTTAGAGAGTCAGAAATGGCTTCCTCTGCACAAGCATCTGAAATGTATTCCTAAATTGAATATACACAGGACATCATGGTAAGCTGGTGGACAGTGGTAGTGGCATGATGGCAACATCAGTAGCCTTATGGTACAGAACATGATGGTAGGTAGACAGACAGCAGCAGTAGCCTGATGGGACACCATAAGCAAGAGCAAATCTATTCATCAGCCTCAGCTGGATGTGTGTGAAAATTGTCATCGATTCATACCTCATTCATTTTAACAAAAGTGTTTTGTGCACTGGCAGAGGACAATTTAGTCCACTTTGTCCATGATTCCACCTGCCGCATTGAAAACTTTCTCTGAGATGACAAGAGGTTGGATAAAACAGTACAGACAAAGTAAACTGGGCCAGTTCCAGGAAATGTTCAAATCTGCTTCTATAGAAGTCAATGGAGTCAGGGAACAGGGTGTGTGCTAGGGAAAGGTCACAGTCACTTAGAAATGGAGAACACTTTAAACAATTTTTTAGAAATAACATGGACAGCTAAGCAGAAGTACATATATCATACTGCAAAATTAAATGTTGGAGACGGCAAAGAAATGCACCACTACGGATGCATAGCCAGAAGTCTTAGTGATGGGATTATAGCTAAATATTCAATTTTACAGAAGAATTAAATTTTGGTGAAGGCGCAGAACTGCAAGTTCAGCAATGGAAGTTAAAACTGCAGCTAAATATTTTATTTTACAGAAGAATTAAATCATGATGGAGTGGAAGACAAAGAGGAGTAGGAGTCTTAGCAGGAGAAGAAGAAGCAGCTGATAATGATAAGAACACTGTACTGCTTGGGGATACAGCCTAGCTGCCACAAAAAAAGACCAGGAGGAGGAAGACAGACTTGTTTCCTCACAGCTGTGGTTTTGTGTGCCAGCCTTGTGGAGAAGACGGGTAAATGCTCGATCAGAGCTAGAGGCTGTTGAGCTTGGCTTAGGTCTGGCACATTTTGAGGCTGCACCCACACTATCAGTGACACCATGAGTTCCCAAGCTAACCATAATATAAGTAGCTCTGGTCCCACTAGTTTTTTTGGAGGTTTTGGCCATATGTTGCCTTCGCTCTTTTCTTTTTTTTTTTGCTGCTGCTGCTACTGCTCTCCTCCAATGATATTACCTATGTACTCTTCAGCATCCCTTTCTGGTTCCTAGGTCCTGTCTAACTCACAATCATTTTAATAGTCCTCACCCTACTTGCGACTTTTATCAGAATGTGATATGTTGTTGTGGTCTCCTTGTCTTCCCTCCCTATTCTTTGCTCCACTGTTGCCACGACTGCCCCTATCACCACCACTGTAAAACTACCACCAACACAGCTATGCATGAGGTTTTCCATCTCTTCCTGAACCTCCATCTCATGGCATTTCAAACTCTGACTGAAGTCATTAACAGGAAGAATCTTATGAATATCATCCATAGTATGTGGTGGGTTTTTGTTGCCTCTTTTTAGGAAAAAAAAGAAGTCACCTACTAAGAAGGGACAGTGAAGACAAAGAGGATGCAAATAAAACTGAAATGCTTCACTGGGTTTGCAAGGAGGAGGCACTGGAGGAATAGTATAAACTAGGGATGAGCGAACCGAACCGTAACGAACCAGATTCGTTACGAACTTTCCCGAAAGTTCGGTTCGTCATCGAACCGAATTTTCAGAAAGTTCGTGACGAATCTGGTTAAAATAACGGCGACGCAAAATATACGCATATTTATTGAGAATTTACGCTAATGCGTACATATTCAGTTAAGTGGCGTACCTTTGACAACGCTAGACTGTATGTTCGTTACTTGAGTAGGAATGTTCGCAGACGCAGTATATGCGTACGCTAATGCGTACATATTCAGTTAAGTAGCGTACCTTTGACAACGCTAAACTGTATGTTCGTTACTTGAGTAGGAATGTTCGCAGACGCAGTGTATGCGTACGCTAACACGTACATATTCAGTTAAGTAGCGTAACTTTGACAACGCTAGACTGTATGTTCGTTACTTGAGTAGGAATGTTCGCAGACGCAGTGTATGCGTACGCTAACACGTACATATTCAGTTAAGTAGCGTAACTTTGACAACGCTAGACTGTATGTTCGTTACTTGAGTAGGAATGTTCGCAGACGCAGTGTATGCGTACGCTAATGCGTACATATTCAGTTAAGTAGCATACCTTTAACAACGCTACACTGTATGTTCGTTATTTGTGCGGGAATGTTCGCATTAGCGTATGCATTAGTGTAAATTCTCAAATATGCGTATATTTTGCGTCGCCGTTGTAGAAGTCACTTGGATTTTTTCCACTTTTTTCATTGTAATAGCAACTGCAAGTAAACGAAACTATACCCTATCAGACTCCCATTATTGTAGCAGCAATTATTCAGCCATTATAGCAAGGTTCGTTTTAGGTTCGGTTCGTACGAATCCGAACTTCACTAAAGTTCGCCGAAGCGAACCGAACCGAACTTTTCAAAAGTTCGCTCATCCCTAGTATAAACCTTGGCCCCAAGGCATGGTATCAAAATCAGGGGTGACCTAAACATCATCCTGCTTTGCCTGAAAGCAAGAGGGAGCCATCCAGTCTACAATGTCACCCTCTTTCTGCTCAATAATAATGTTGTAGTGTTACAACTACTGGTTGGATGGCTATTGCTGTCACTACCTACATGCTGTCACTACCTACATCCTTTCATTTTGCACAGGGAAGGATTCTAGGTATTACCTGCAAGAAAGATCATGTATTACTCTTTACAGAGGTCAAAAATCAAATATGAATACCCTAAATTCTTCATCATAACCTAAGCAATTGACAAACAAGATAATATAGATATATATTTTTTTCCTAAATGGATGCTTGTAGAAAATAAATATAATTCCAAATCTCCTTACTTGGCAGAGGATGATCACTTTAGATTGATATGTTGCCACTTGCTCAAGATCATTATAACAGTGACTTGGGCCATGACAAAACAAATCCACAGAGCTCGGAGGATTCATACTGAATGTCTTAACTTAGAATATTGTAATAAAGAAATCATGATTCCACATGTATTTTCTTCTAAAGCAAATGGCAAGATACTCCGATGCTGAAAGTATAATATTCATTACTTTATATTTTGTAGTGACATAAAAGACATTCCATGAATTAGTAATAATAATAGTAGGTATATGTAAAAGGAGCTGGTATTTATGACCCCAGTTGCCATCAGAAACCTTGGCTTGACACTCTACAGCACCTACATTTTTTTTCAAGATGGCATATGTATTGTGGGAGGAAAATTTAATGTCACTCTTGATATGCTACTTGACTGAAACAATGTTCTACAGAAAGCTGTTTTAGTTGCCACCAAACTTATACCTGGAGCACTGTTTTTTCCACAGATAGGGAATATACCTATTAGTCTGATGTACACAGTTCGTACCAGAGACTGGACTATCTTTTTCTATCAATCCCACACCTGCCCTTGATTTCCAAAGCTGCTATCAGCAATATGGCTGTTTACAATCATGTCCCAGTCACTCTCTTTCCACTCAAGGACTTCACATGGCGCTTAAATTAAATTATCTTAAATGAGACCTCCTATAAAACCTATATTGCCAACTCGTTTAGACAATACTTTTCTGCTAATTCTTCTCCTCTTGTTCCTTGTCTTATGGTATGGGAGGCTGTGGTTAGAGGCTCCCATGTTATAAAGCGTCACTAACAACAGTTGCAAACTACCCTTAAAACATTGAAACACTAGAGAAGAAACATAAACAATCTTTAGATGAATACTATGGCAGAATTAATGGCACAACAGGAAAAACTTATGTAATTACTAGAGATGAGCGAGTACTAAAATGCTTGGGTGCTTGTTATTCGAGTCGAACTTTTCCCGATGCTCGGGTGCTCGTTTCGAATAACGAACCCCATTGAAGTCAATGGGAGACTCGAGCATTTTTGCAGGGGACCAAGGCTCTGCCTAGGGAAGGCTGGGTGAAAACCTGGAAACCTCAGAAAATGTTGGAAACACCACGGAAATGGACAGGAAACAGAAGGGGCAGCATGCATGGATGCCTCTGAGGCTGCCTACTCCCACCATTACCCCAAATTCTAAGGCAACAGCCTGGTGGTTACCCTCATGGCAATTGTGCTCACCCAGACCAAGAAAGGCGATGCAAATACCCATCACATGTTAGGGAAGCACCCAACTAGGTGCAACGAAGGTCCATCACCGCCTGCAGGTGACACCACTGCTCATGCTGGCACTGCAGCTGAAATCAAGTTTAGTATCTGTTCTTATCAGTTGCTGTGGCTGCTGGTGTCTATCGCAGGAGGCAATTAAAAATCAGTACAATATCTAATACGTCCCCCTACCCGGGAAAATTGTTTGGAGAGAGGGCCTGTAGGTGGGGGGGAAGGAGGTTTCGCTGGAAGAGCCAGAGGAGTGCCCCCTGGGCTAGCGTGTGTGGTGGTGACAACAGTCGGAATGGATTTGGGAAAAATGTTGCTTTAACCCGTATGGTATCGATTCTTCTCAGTTTACTACCGTATACGTCCCCTTTCTTGGGACCCTATATTTAATGTATTTTTCGAACACGGAAAATGGAAAAAGAGCTTGCTCTGGCCAGGGGAGTGTCTTTCCCACTGCAGCTAAGGGGACGTGTCCATGCTCTGCCTATCACAGGTCAGGAGGCAATTAAAAGAAGAAAAACAAAAAACATCAGTACAATATCCAATACGTCCCCTATCCGGGTAAATTGTTTGGAGAGAGGGCCTGTA
>ONZH01022489.1:0-20792 GCA_900303285.1 Rhinella marina
TTAACAGGGTGTCAGTCAGTTTACCATAGTTCTGCACGTCACGTTCCAAAAAAAACAAAATATAAAAAAAAAAAAATATTTTTTTGTTTTAGCTCAGTGATACAAATCCATTTTACTCAGCTGCGTGTAACCTTTCTGTGTGTCACAGTTCAGCACACTCGCTCCAATCCGTATATACTGTCCAGGTGACACTTTCTGTACGTCACTTAATTCTACCAGACTGAACAAGTTTGTGGGTTTCAGTACACCAGGCCCGTTTAATTTTTTTTTAATATCATACACTTATATACAAACAATGTTAAACCCCAGGGCTAAGGGTCGAGGACGAGGTCATGGGCGTGGGCATTCAATTACTGCAGGGGGCAGAGGCCGTGGTCCTGGGCAGGGTGAGACAGTATCTGCTGATGAGGGAGCTGTGGAACGCCGCAGAGTTATACTCCCTAGCTTCATGTCTCAACTTACAGGGACACGTGGTAGAGGACTGTTGAAACCACAACAGTGCGAACAGCTGATCTCGTGGATTGCGGACAATGCTTCAAGTAATTTGTCCACCAGTCAGTCGTCCACGCAGTCCACCCACGTTACCCAAGGGAGCACTCCTATGGCTCCTCCACCTCAACCTCCTTCCCCCCAGTCTGCCCCCTCCCAGGAAAATTTGGAAAGTGATCCGGCATACTCTCAGGAACTGTTTTCTGGACCCTTCCCAGAGTCACAAACCACTTCTCAGGTTGCTGCTGACCTCGTTCCCGATGCCCAAGTTTTCCAACTGTCGCAGTCTGTGGGTGATGATGATGACAATGCTGAGTTAGTGGAAGAAGTTTGTAAAGAGGTGTCAGACGATGAGGAGACACGGTTGTCAGACAGTGGTGAAGTTGTTGTTAGGGGAGGAATTCCGAGGGGGGAGCAGACTGAGGAATCGGAGGATGATGAGGTGACTGACCCAAGCTGGGTTGATATGCCGAGTAAAGACAGTGCTTCTGAGGCGGAGGCGAGTGCTGCACCAGAACAGGTTGTAAGAGGCAGTGGTGTGGCCAGAGGGAGAAGCATGGCCAGAGCTGGTGTATCTGCAGCAACTGTTTCAGGTAGTGAAGCTCCCGTGGCGAGGCCTAGAAGTTCGCAAGTCTGGAGGTTCTTTAAAGAAAGTGAGGATGACCAACGGACTGTGGTGTGCAACCTGTGCCACACCAGGATCAGCAGGGGTGCCACCACTACTAGCCTAACCACCACCAGCATGCGCAGGCATATGAGTGCTAAACACCCCACTCAATGGAACCAAGGCCGTTCACCACCTCCTGCGGGTCCCACCACTGCTCCTTCCCCTGTGTCACTCGCTGCCTCTGCTAGTCAACCCCCTGCCCAGGACCCCGGCACGAGCGCCTCCCGCCGGAAAACCACACCTTCGCCTCCACGATCCTCCACAGCGTCCACCAACGTGTCCCAGCGCAGAGTTCAGCTGTCTTTACAGCAGATGCTGGAGCGCAAGAGGAAATACAGTTCCACCCACCCACATGCCCAAGCCCTCAACGTCCACATCTCCAAATTGCTTAGCCTGGAGATGCTGCCCTATAGGCTGGTAGAGACCGAGGCCTTTCGAAATCTCATGGCGGTGGCTGCCCCTCGGTATTCCGTCCCCAGCCGCCACTATTGTTCCCGATGTGCCGTCCCAGCCCTACACCAGCACGTGTCACAGAACATCATCCGTGCTCTGACCAACGCGGTGAGTGATAAGGTCCACCTAACCACGGACACGTGGACAAGTGCTGCCGGGCAGGGACACTACATCTCACTGACGGCACATTGGGTTAACTTGGTGGAGGCTGGGACCGAGACTGACCCTGGGGCCGCTCATGTACTGCCCACACCGAGGATTGCGGGGCCTACCTCGGTCACGGTCTCTCAGACGTACTATGCCTCCTCCTCCTCCGACCCCTCTTCCTCCTCCACCGAATTACGATCCGTGGGCAAGGCGCCTTCAGTCGGTAGCTCTAGGCGCAGCAGCAGTGCCGTGGGTAAGCGCCAGCAGGTGGTGCTCAAACTGCTGAGCTTAGGTGACAAAAGGCACACCGCCCAAGAGCTGTTACAGGGCATCACGGCGCAGACCGATGTGTGGCTGGCACCGCTGAACCTCAAGCCAGGCATGGTTGTGTGTGACAACGGGCGTAACCTGGTGGCGGCTCTGCAACTCGGCAGACTGACACATGTGCCATGCCTGGCCCACGTGTTCAACCTAATTGTTCAACGGTTCCTCAAGACATACCCCAATCTGTCTGATTTGCTCACCAAGGTGCGCCGCATCTGTGCGCATTTCCGCAAGTCGAGCACAGATGCTGCCACTCTCAGGGCAGCGCAGCGCCGCCTACAACTGCCCGCTCACCGACTGTTGTGCGACGTGCCCACGAGATGGAATTCCACATTAAACATGTTATCCAGAGTTTACCAGCAGCGCAGAGCGATTGTAGACTGCCAGATGTCATCTTCCATCAGAACTGGTAATCAGGTCTCTCAGATTCCTCAAGTCTACAATGAGGAGTGGACGTGGATGTCTGATATCTGCCAGGTGTTGAGCAACTTTGAGGAGTCAACACAGATGGTCAGCGGCGATGCCGCCATTATCAGCCCTACCATCCCGCTGCTTTGCCTGTTGAAAAACTCACTGCTCAGCATCAAGTCGGATGCTTTGCGCTTGTCACAAGAGACGGTGGAGGAAGATACGTCGCTTGATAGCCAGAGCACCCTCCGGTCTGTTTCTCAGCGCGTATCGGAGGAGGGGGATGAGGATGAGGAGGAAGAGGAGGAGAATGTCAGCGAGACAGTAGAGGGTACCAGTGCTCAGTCCTTAACTCTTGAGCGTGTATGGGCTGAAGAGGAGGACTTGGAGGAGGAGGAGGAGGAGGAGGAGGAAATGGAGAGTCAGGCCAGTGAGGAGAGGGAATTCTTGCGTGTTGGTACTCTGGCACACATGGCAGACTTCATGTTAGGCTGCCTATCCCGTGACCCTCGCGTTAGAAGAATTTTTTCAAACACCGATTACTGGGTGTTCACTCTCCTGGACCCACGGTACAAGCAGAACCTTTCCACTCTCATCCCTGCAGAGGAAAGGAGTATGAGAGTGAACAGATATCAACAGGCCCTGGTGCACAAGCTGAAACAATTCTTCCCATCTGACGCCACTAGCGGCAGAGGGCATGGTTCTGTGGGCCAAGTAGCGGGGGAGAGGAGGCGAGCAGGCAGCTTGTCCAGCACTGGCAGAGGAACGCTCTCCAAGGCCTTTGCCACTTTTATGTCACCCCAGCAAGACACTGTCACCTGTCCCCAGTCTAGACAGAGTAGGGGGGAGCTGTACAGAAAGATGGTGAGGGAGTACCTAGCTGACCATACCAACGTCCGTAGCGATCACTCTGCTCCATACAACTACTGGGTTTCAAAGCTGGACACGTGGCCTGAACTGGCGCTGTATGCCTTGGAGGTGCTGGCCTGCCCTGCCGCTAGCGTGCTGTCAGAGCGGGTATTCAGTGCAGCTGGTGGCGTCATCACCGATAAGCGTACACGCCTGTCAACTGACAGCGCTGACAGGCTGACGCTTATTAAAATGAACAAAGCCTGGATTTCACCGGAATTCAAATCTCCTCCGGGGGAAAGCAGCTAAAGATTTAAATAACTTATGTATCCGATACCTCTTCTCTACTCCTCTTCTCTACTCCTCCTCCTCCTCCATATCGTCTTTGCCTAACGCTGACCCAAAAAACGCCATTTTTTAGAGGTCCAACTGGCACTCTTTTAGCACAATTTTTCTTGAGGGCCCCCTACAGGCCCTCTCTTCAAACAATTTTTCAGGAGGGCCCCCTACAGGCCCTCTATGCAAACAATTTTTCCAGAGGTCCACCTACAGGCCCTCTATTCAAACAATTTTTCCAGAGGTCCACCTATAGGCCCTCTGTCAAAACAATTTTAACGGAGGTCCACCTACAGGCCCTCTCTCCAAACAATTTTTCCGGAGGTCCACCTACAGGCCCTCTCTCCAAACAATTTTTCCAGAGGTCCACCTACAGGCCCTCTCTCCAAACAATTTTTCCAGAGGTCCCCTACAGGCCCTCTCTCCAAACAATTTTTCCAGAGGTCCACCTACAGGCCCTCTCTCCAAACAAATTTTTCAGAGGTCCACCTACAGGCCCTCTCTTCAAAAATTTTTTCAGGAGGGCCCCCTACAGGCCCTCTATTCAAACAATTTTTCCAGAGGTCCACCTACAGGCCCTCTATTCAAAAATGTTTCCAGAGGTCCACCTACAGGCCCTCTCTTCAAACAATTTTTCAGGAGGGCCCCCTACAGGCCCTCTCTCCAAACAATTTTTCCAGAGGTCCACCTATAGGCCCTCTGTCCAAACAATTTTTCCGGAGTTCCACCTACAGGCCCTCTCTCCAAACAATTTTTCTGGAGGTCCACCTATAGGCCCTCTGTCCAAACAATTTTAACCGAGTTCCACCTATAGGCCCTCTGTCCAAACAATTTTAACCGAGTTCCACCTACAGGCCCTCTCTCCAAACAATTTTTCCGGAGGTCCACCTACAGGCCCTCTGTCCAAACAATTTACGTCTTTTTCCTATCTTTCTCTCTCTCCAAACTATTTTTCCGGATAGCTGCCATATACGGTATTAAACTGAGTAGTATACATAGAACACATACCACACTTGATCAAGCTCATAATTTACGACTGTACCGGTTGATGCTAAATTTTTAAGTTGGGGTCCTGCGTCGTCATTCTAAATACATCCGGCTGTTGTCACCACCACACACGCTAGCCCAGGGGGCACTCCTCTGTCTCTTCCAGCGAAACCTCCTTGCCCCAGCCTGCCCCCCCCACCTACAGGCCCACTCTACAAACAATTTAGCCGGATAGGGGACGTATTAGAAGTTGTACTCATGTTTGTTTTTGTTCTTCTTTTATCTGCCTCATGACCTGTGATAGGCAGAGCATGGACACGTCCCCTCAGCTGCAGTGGGAAAGACACTCCCCTGGCCAGAGCAAGCTCTTTTTCCGTTTTCCGTGTTCGAAATATCCATTAAATATAGGGTCCCAAGATAGGGGACGTATACGGTATTAAACTGAGAAGAATCGATACTGCACCGGCTGATGCTAGAGTATTTCTAAATGCATTCCGGCTGTTGTCACCACCACACACGCTAGCCCAGGGGGCACTCCTCTGGCCCTTCCAGCGAAACCTCCTTGCCCCAGCCTGCCCCCCCCACCTACAGGCCCACTCTACAAACAATTTAGCCGGATAGGGGACGTATTAGAAGTTGTACTCATGTTTGTTTTTGTTCTTCTTTTATCTGCCTCCTGACCTGTGATAGGCAGAGCATGGACACGTCCCCTTAGCTGCAGTGGGAAAGACACTCCCCTGGCCAGAGCAAGCTCTTTTTCCGTTTTCCGTGTTCGAAAAATCCATTAAATATAGGGACCCTTCCAGCGAAACCTCCTTCCCCCCAGCCTGCCCCCCACCTACAGGCCCTCTCTACAAACAATTTACCCGGATAGGGGACGTATTAGATATTGTACTGATTCTGAATTGCCTCCTGCGATAGATGGGAATCGAACCCAGATCAACTGCTTGGGAAGTAGCTATGCTCACCACTATACCACCAGCAGGCACAGCAACTGATAAGAACAGATACTAAACTTGATTTTAGCTGCAGTGCCAGCATGAGCAGTGGTGTCACCTGCAGGCGGTGATGGACCTTCGTTGCACCTAGTTGGGTGCTTCCCTAACATGTGATGGGTATTTGCCTCGCCTTTCTTGGTCTGGGTGAGCACAATTGCCATGAGGGTAACCACCAGGCTGTTGCCTGAGAATTTGGGGTAATGGTGGGATTAGGCAGCCTCAGAGGCATCCATGCATGCTGCCCCTGCTGTTTCCTGTCCATTTCCGTGGTGTTTCCATCATTTTCTGAGGTTTCCAGGTTTTCACCCAGCCTTCCCTAGGCAGAGCCTTGGTCCCCCGCAAAAATGCTCGAGTTTCCCATTGACTTCAATGGGGTTCGTTATTCGAAACGAGCACCCGAGCATCGGGAAAAGTTCGACTCGAATAACGAGCACCCGAGCATTTTAGTGCTCGCTCATCTCTATTAATCACCCATCCTTTGTGCAAGTATACCTTGTTCTAAATTTCTGTCTTCAGTATATGGTTGCATTATTTGTATGAAAACAACTACAATCGACAGTGCCTTGCGAAAGTATCCGGCCCTCTGGAACTTTTCAACCTTTTGCCACATTTCAGGCTTCAAACAAAAAGATATAACATTTTAAATTTTTGGTGAAGAATCAACAACAAGTGGGTCACAATTGTGAAGTGGAACGAAATTTATTGGATCATTTAAATATTCTTCTCTTCTTACATTATATTTTCATTTTTAAAATCATATGCTCATCATCCATATAAAGGTTTCAGGAACAAACAGAAAATAGTCGTGCTTTTCAACTCTTTAGGCAATCAGAATGAATTACTAAAAGATTACTGTCAAGCATCAGGTTTATAAATTGTATGCTTCATTAAACTTAAAGTGCTAACAAAGGAGAATGCGTCCTTAGAAGTGTCATCCTTCATCACAGAGGGCAGTGTCTGTCACATTAGGGATCTATATGCTCAATTAACCACTGGCAGACTCCATTTTTTCTCCATCCTCTCACCCTATATCTGGCTCTTTTTTTCATACCCATTAAAAGACTCAGTTATCATTTTAATACTTACATTTCTTTACAAGCTTATGCAAACATACTTGTATAGTAAATGGAAAGACTTAAAGTTCTCTACCTTTAAATGTGCTTCTTTAACCTTTTGAATACACCTCGCCTACTGAATACAGTGTATCAAGCACTGCAAAAGCCACTCCGATAATGTTTTTATATAAGAATATAAATAAAACATTACATTTTTTCAATAAGATTACTTGCTTTTAGAATATATTCAAAAGCGCAACAAAGGTATAGTAAATCGGACAAAAAGTTCAACTTACAGGATAACAGGCTGAGCTAGATGGACCGATGTCTCTTTTCAGCCTTACAAACTATGTTACTATGTAAAAGACATTTTCCTTGCAATTTAATACAAGGGCTTTTGAGATTGTTTTTTTAAAATATCTAATTATGACCTGTCTGCCCCCATTCAAACACATTATTACAAGATGTGACAATAGTATACTACACAATGCAAAGACACACAGATATGTTTGCATGTTTAGATCTCACACAAGCGCAGGTTGCCGCTGGGCCCGCACATGCACACTGCTCTGCCCACTATGGGCAGAAGCACTGATATTAACAGTGTGCATGCGCGGGACTGGTGGTGACTATTGTCTAAAACTGTCTAAAACGCTCAAACTAACTGACAAACTCCATTTAATATAGAATGTTCATCCAATCCAGAGCAGTCACTTAATACACTTTGCACCAGATATCTATATGAGCATATGAAAACATATATAATATCATTATTTTACTTTCATTTATGAGAATAATATCAATCTTGAATAAATGGTCTGCATACTAAAACTATCTCATGTTATAAATTACTAGTTAGTGAGAGTGCCAACTGTGTATCATACTCAACTTACTATTTGTACAAACAGTGAATATGCTGGATCTAACACAATATGAAACAATCAGCCTATATTGGCTATGCTTGTACACTCTGGGAGTCATTTATTAAACAGATATACGCCTATATTAAGGTGTCTTTCTGAAGCAGATTGCGGCACAAAGGTTCTTTGCTCAGCAATCTGCCACTTTTCCCAGCTCACCCAAGGTCTAATAAAAGTGGGCATAGTGTGGGCGGAGAAGGGGAGGGGACAGTAGGCCCATCTCATTTACCATTTTCTATGCCTCTTTTAGGCATAGAAAATTGTCCAAATGTAAGACAGCTAGGAAGCTCTACAAAACTGTGGCAATCCACCGCCAGTCTGTTTGCCTGTGTGTGGTTCAGTGCTCCAGAACGTTGCACATGTGCTGTATCATTTAACACACACACTACTGTTCTGTTACTGTACTCCAATGAGAAAGTGGGTGTTGGCTGTTAGATTGTTATGTAGGATTACAAATATTTCTTATCCTATAATATTTCTAATCCTACCTAGCAATTAAACTAACAACCAACATCCATTCACATCGTTGTGCAGTAATGGAATGGTGGAGTGTGTAACGTCATACAGTATAAGGCTGAGCGAACCCATGGAAAATCGGGTTCGTCCGAACTTCAGGTCAAAGTTCGGGTTCAGGACCCGAACTTGACCCACACTTCACCCCGAACCCGGACCCCATTAAAGAATGCTATTATTTTCCGTTATAACCATGTTATAATGGAAAATAATAAAAACACCCAAACCTGAACTTCATTGAAAAAGTCTGGGTTTGGGTCCGGGTATCAGAACTCGCAAAGTTTGGTACGAACCAGAACTTTGTAGTTCGGGTTCGCTCATCTCTAATACAGTGTATGCACAAAGCTATGGTATAAAGGAATTAGCTGTAGAAATATTCCATATTTAAGTTACTCATTTCATACTTTAACCCCTTTCAAACATTCACAGTGCATGTACGGCAGACGTTGGGTCTTTAAAGATGGCACCTGCTCAGGAGCTCAACTGGTGCCAGAGTGGCCGAGTGCCTTTTCTTTTATACAGCAGACACTCAGTGGTGAGTAATTTTCCAATAGGCTGCAATGGTAAATCACTTCAGTCTATGAAAGAAATGATTAGTCTGCCACACATTAAAGTCCCCAAGGACTAAAGCTAAATATAAATGTGATTTTTTTTTTAAATATAAAAACCCCAAAAAGATATAAAAATTAAGATCATCCCTTTCCTCATTTTACAATTAAAAATAAACAAAAAATAAAGATCGTTAGTATCATTGTGTCCCAAAATGCCCAAAATATTAAAATATAAAATATCTCATATGGAGAATGGCTTAGTGGAAATAAAGTTAAAATGGTCGATTAACCTTTTTTTTTGTTGCACCACCTCCCCCAAACATTGAACAAAAAGAATTGTGTGTGTTGTAAACAATAGAGAGAAGCAGGGATGCTGACAGACTGGGAGAGAGGAGACAAGACTTATGGCTGGCTGTGTTTGCTATCAGGAGGTACAAAAAGCAGTTAACTGCAAGCAAATGCTTTTTTTTTTGCTTCCTTATTTTCACAGAAATCCTTTTTTCCGATCAAGGTATAATTAAGCAGCATATTTTGGGGGGTGCTTTTAATTGAATTAAGCATACATGATTAATGCAGCATTACCCATGGTGTGGCAGCAATCGAGTGTGTATTAAGTTGAAATCGAGTGTTATGCCTCAATCACCAATTTACATATTTTCAGCTTCCACACGGTTACAATCAAATTTATTTTTTGGGGTGCTTTCAGTTTTATTAAGTAGCATGTATACATGATTACTGCAACAATATTTACGGTGTGGCAGCAATCTACCTGTGTGTTAAGTTGAAATTGAGCATCACGCCTCAATCGTCATATTTTCAGTTTCAACAAGGTCGCAATAAATTTTCTTTGGAGAGGTTCTTTAAATTTAATTAAGCAGCATATTTAAGTGATTACTGCAGTAATACCCACGGTGTAGCAGCAATCTACCTGTGTGTGTTAAGTTGAAATTTAGCATCAAGCCTAAGTCATCCATTTACGTGTTTTCAGTTTCCACATGGTCGGAATTTAAACTTTTTTTGGCATTGTTAAATGTAATTAAACCAGCATATATATGTGATTACTACAAGACACAAGATGTAGCAGCAATCTCACAATGTAACATAGTAACATAGTTTATAAGGCCGAAAAAAAGACATCTGTCCATCCAGTTCGACCTGTTTTCCTACAAGTTGATCCAGAGGAAGGCCAAAAATCCCTGTGCGGTAGAAGCCAATTTTCCTCACTTTAGGGGAACAAATTCCTTCCCGACTCCAATCAGGCAATCAGAATAACTCCCTGGATCAACGACCCTCTCTAGTAACTATAACCTATAATATTATTAACCTCCAGAAATACATCCAGGCCCCTCTTGAACTCTTTTAGTGAACTTACCATCACCACCTCATCAGGCAGAGAGTTCCATAGTCTCACTGCTCTTACCGTAAAGAATCCTCTTCTATTTTTGTGAACAAACCTTCTTTCCTCCAGGCGCAGAGGGTGTCCCCTCGTCATGGTCACTGTCCTTGGGATAAAGAGATCATGGGAGAGATCTCTGTACTGACCCCTGATATATTTATACATTGTTATTAGATCTCCCCTCAGTCATCTTTTTTCTAAAGTGAATAACCCTAATTTTGATAATCTTTCTGGGTACTGTAGTCCACCCATTCCAGCTATAACTTTAGTTGCCCTCCTCTGAACCCTCTCCAGCTCTGCTATGTTTGCCTTGTTTACAGGAGCCCAGAACTGTACACAGTACTCCATGTGCGGTCTGACTAATGATTTGTAAAGTGGCAGGACTATGTTCTCATCATGGGCATCTATGCCCCCTTTGATGCAACCCATTATCTTATTGGCCTCGGCAGCAGCTGTCTGACACTGGTTTCTGTAGCTTAGTTTGCTGTTCACTAAAATTCCTAGGTCCTTTTCCATGTCAGAGTTACCCAATGTTTTACCATTTAGTATGTACTGGTGACTTGCATTATTCCTTCCCATATGCATAACCTTACATTTTTCAGTGTTAAACCTCATCTGCCACTTCTCTGCCCAAGCCTCCAGTCTATCCAGATCCATCTGTAGCAGTGTACTGTCCTCTTCTGTGTTAATTACTTTACACAGTTTAGTGTCATCTGCAAAAATTGATATTTTACTGTGCACACCTTCTACAATATCATTAATAAATATATTGAAGAGAATAGGGCCCAATACTGACCCCTGTGGTACACTACTAGTGACAGTGACCCAATCTGAGTATGTACCATTAATAACCACCCTCTGTTTTCTGTCACTGAGCCATTTACTTACCCACATACAGACATTTTCTCCCAGGCCAAGCATTCTCATTTTATATACTAACCTTTTATGTGATACCGTGTCAAATGCTTTGGAGAAGTCCAGATATACGACATCCATTGATTCTCCGTGGTCAAGTCTAGAACTTACCTCCTCATAGAAACTGATTAAATTGGTTTGACATGACCGATCCCTCATGAAGCCATGCTGATATGGGGTTATTTGCTTATTTTCATTGAGGTACTCCAAGATAGCATCTCTTAGAAAACCCTCAAACAGTTTACCCACTACAGATGTTAAACTTACCGGCCTATAGTTCCCGGGCTCTGTTTTTGGACCCTTTTTGAATATTGGCACCACATTTGCTATGTGCCAATCCTGTGGAATACTCCCTGTCAGTATAGAGTCCTTAAATATCAAGTATAAGGGTCTGGCAATGACATTACTTAATTCTCTTAGGATACGGGGGTGTATGCCATCCGGTCCTGGCGATTTGTCTATTTTAATCTTTTTAAGATGCCCCATTACTTCTTACTGGGTCAGACAGGACACTTTTAAAGGGGAATTCACTTTTTTATTCTGCATTTCATCTGACAGTTTATTTTCCTCAGTGAATACAGTGGAGAAAAAAATATTTAAGAGTTTTGCTTTCTCCTCATCGCTCTCTGCTACTCCCCCCCTCATTATTCTGTAAGGGGCCGACACCTTCAGATTTATACTTTTTAGTATTTATATAATTGAAGAACATTTTAAGGAAAGTTTTACTCTCTTTAGCAATTAGTCTTTCAGTCTCTAGTTTAGCTGCTTTTATTTGTCTTTTACAAATTCTATTTTTTTTCTTATAGTTTTTCAATGCTTCCTCGCTCCCCTCCTGTTTTAGTGATTTAAATGTCATTTATTGCTTTCTTTACAGTTCTATTTATCCACATTGGTTTTTTCTTGTTTCTTATAATTTTTTTCCTATACGGTATGTACCTCTCACAATTAGATATTAGGATGCTTTTAAAAATATCCCATTTTGTGGCTGTATTTTTATTTTCAAGGATTTTGTCCCAGTTAGTTAGACCTATGGCCTCTCTTAGTTGGCTAAATATTGCATTTTTGAAGTTTGGTATTTTTGTTCCTCCCTGAAGAAATGCTTTTTTTAATGACAATTTAAAGGTTATTATTTTATGGTCACTGTTACCCAGGTGTCCCCCAACCTGCACATCTGTTGTTCTGTCAGGTCTATTGATTAATACTAAGTCCAGTTTGGCCGTCCCTCTAGTCGGGTCCTGAACCGGTTGGGAAAGGTAATGTGTATTAATGAGAAATTGAGCATCAAGCCTCAGTTGTCTGTTTCTGTTAATTCTATTTCCACAAGGTTGCAATTTAACTTTTTAGGGTATTCTTCAATTTTATAACCCAGTAGAGATGAGCAAATCGATTCGTTGATTCGTATCGAATCTTGGGAATTTTCAGCTGCGAAGTGAATCCAAATATTAGGTGATTCGCTTTGGCTTTGTACGCATTCGCTACGTAGTTTGTCCTATAAATTATACGCTATTGCTACGTATAAGTTACTCTATACGCTGTTGCGTACGAATTCAATTCATTAGCGATGCTGACTCCTCCCTGGTAGCTCCATCCTCTTCTCCAGTGCGCAAGGAAGACGAGGCAACTCAGGAAATTAAGATGGCGACACAGCGAGGCCCTGACTGGGGAGGCATGGTGTGGGGCACCGACCCCTATGAGGAGAAGGAACCAGAGGAGATCTACGTCTCTCAATATGTCCGGCAGCCTAAGAAGTCGGTTGAGGTGCCCGCTGAGGTGTTCACTCCACTGGCTTACATGGCGGAGGCGGCAGGAGTTCCTGCCGCGGAAGGACTACTCCCTTTGGCAAAATTCCATGGTCCCCGAGGCTGTCACCCGGAACGCCCTGACCCTTTGGGAAAACAAAAAGTTGATAGAGGAGAGAGTTGTGCAGGTTTTGGAGCACCCACGGTCCGGTGACCATAAGCTGTAGCTCCGAAGGGGTACCGTTATTTCGTTCAGTGTGGAACGGGGAGTAGGTTTTATCGGCGATGAGGAGATGGCGGAAGAATTATACGTCAACCGCCATTCTGTAAAGCGGCCGTATCTTCCACCCGTCCGCCACAATCTCCACGCAGGGTATTACGTGGAGTATACCCCCATGAAGAGCCTCCAAGGCCCCTTTGCTACTGGGGTGAAACTCCTTAAGCGATCAGCTACTCCTGCAGCGTCCCCGGAAGACTGGAGTGAGGAGGCCCAGGCAGCAGAAGAGGCTCGGTGTTCCCATGAGACCAATGATGGGACTCTGCGATCTGAGGAGAAATCCCAAGCTCAGCTGGAACCCCTGATATCAGATTTGCCACCGCCACCGATCCTTAATGTGGGACAGATGACCACCAACGGTTTTGTGTACCAGCCATCGGTGGTACAATACCAACTGCCATAGCGGGCGCAGGCAGCACAGTCCGCCGCTCGCGGAAGACCGTTACCAAAGCCCTTACAGCCGGAGATTCTGTCACCTGGTATGGTGGCGGGATGATCTGGCCACTACAAGGTAATGGGCAAGGCCCAAGTTGCCACGGCCCTTGCCAGTTGACCATCCCTGAGAGCTTGGTGGTGGTCTGCTGCTGCAGCCAGTGTCGCTTTCATGAGGCAGGAGCGCCCTCTCATGTCTTTTGGCTCCAGCAGCAGTGAAGAGGACCTGCTGGCCCTTAAGTAAGGATCCTGCAGCTTTTATGGGAGCCACAACGTGGACTTAACCTGAAGGGTGAGCACTAGTTGGCATTTGTTTTTATTTTTGTTGCCCTGTGTTTGTCCTCACCCAGATGGACATGGATTGTCTGGACTCCCCCCATCAAAAAAAGAAGTTTTAACCAAGTTGCGCATACGTGCGCCTCATCCCTTTTTTCCTCCTTTTCAGGTTATTGGGGAGTCCCTTGAAAGAGGGTTTTTTAAGGAACCTTTGCTGCTATTTTTTTTACCCATTTTACAATTTTACCTATGTGGATTACAAATTGCAACTGAGTTTGGGACTCTGCTCCAGTTCTATGACAAGCGTCAGAAGAAAAGAGACTTAAATGTGTCCGTGAGCATACTAGGTAGGTGATATTTAAAATGTTTACATTATACATATAATGTATTTGCACTATATTGTTTGCACTGGATTGTTTGCACTAATGTTTTTACCTTTCAGCAACGTTTTCAAGTATGTTGCCCATTGTGTGTATTTCTTTACAGGTACCGCAATGTGTCCTCATATTCACTTTATTGTATGGTGGATGGTTGTACTATGCACTTAGCCGGATAGACAGCACCTTACTTGTTCTACCTCAAATATACATACTGCCTCTGAGGGCGATTTCAGATCTGACCATTTACGCTGGATCTGGCCCGGGGTCCGCAAGGTGTCGAAACGATGGCGCAAGCCTCGGATCACCTGCTGGATCACCTCCTTTTTATGCTGGTTTGGGTGGCGGTGTGTGCCATCGTAAATCGTAATCCTGCCTGTCCATCAGCCGGACTATGTATTTCAGCTGTGCAGCAGAGCTAAATGATGAGGATCGTCTGGATGCCATATTTGAATATTCGCTCTGCCTCTGAGGAGTGCACGCCGCGGCCTCTCCTCGTTCGTGCCTGCGTATTACGTAATCGCGTAGACAATGGTATGCTGAGGATTCGTAAGCTATTTGTACGCTCATGCGTACGTCTTCTAAGAAGTTGCGTACAGTTTTTAAATGAACGTTCGTTCTTAGTGCGCGAATGTTCGCTAATAGCACATAATAACGTATATTTTGTACGCAAATACAACTAATCTATTCGTCGAATATACGAATCTTAGGAAAAGTTCGTTGAATAATTTTTTGAATGATTCGCTCATCTATATTACCCAGCATGTATTCATGATTCCTGCAGCAATACTACTGGTATTGTAGCAATCTACCTGTGTGTGTTAAGTTTAAATTGCGCGTCAAGCATCAATTGTCTATTTATGTATTTTCCATTTCCATGCGGTTGCAATTAAATGTATTTTTGGGGTGTGCTTTAAATTTATTTAAGCAGCATATATGTGATAATTGCAGCTATACCCACAGTGTTGCAGCAATCTACCCACGTGTAAGTTAAAATTATGCCTCAATTGTCCATTTACATATTTTCAGTTTCCACGTGGTTGCAGTTGAAATTTTTTTTGGGGTGCTTTCTACTTAACTAAGCAGCATATATACGTGATTACTGTTGCAACAACCCATGGTGTGGCTGCAATCTTTTTCTGTGTGTTAAATTGAAATTGACTGTCAAGCCTCAGTCATCTGTTTACATATTTTCAGTTTCAACATGGTTTGAATTTAATAAACAATTGCATTGTTAACCCCTTCGCGACCAGCGCCGTACATGTACGGCGCTGGGGCGATGCGGGCACATGGCGCCCGCTCGCGGGTGCGGCGGGCGTCATGGCCGGCAAGTCTCTGCTGTTTCTAACAGCAGAGACTTGCCGCTACCTACTACATCGGCGGCGTCTTCCGGGATGGCTAGATGCCGTGATCACACGTGATCACGGCATCTAGTTGCGTCTAAACCCGGAAGCGTTCGCTTCCGGGTGGTGTACAGACACCCCGTGTGGCCAATCGGGGTGTCTGTACACCATATGAAAACTGTAATCCTCGCTGGTGAGGATTACAGTTTTCAAACTGCAATTCTTATTCTGGCCACTAGATGGCAGGCCAGGATAAGAAATGAGCAATTCATGGCTTTCTGAGTCTATAAAACCCAGAATTGCTCATAAAGAAAAAAAAAAAAGCCACAATATATAAGCCCATATTTGAGCTTTCTAATAGTAAAAAAAAATTTAAAAAAAATGTTAAAAAATATATAAAAATAAAAAAGATGTAAAAGTTCAAATCACCCCCCTTTCCGTATAAGTAAAAAATAAATACCTAAATAACAATAAATATAGACATCATGGGTATCACCGTGACCGAAAACGCCCGTACTTTTAAAATATAAAAAAAAATTCCAATACGGCGAATTGTGTGGCGGAAAAAAAGCGTCCAAATGGCGATTTGCCGTTTTTTGTTGCTTTATTTTTCTAAAAAAAATTAAATAAAAAGTGATCAAAAAGTCATACACACCCCAGAATGGTATCAATAAAAACTTCAGATCGTCCCGCAAAAAATGAGCCCCCATACAGCTCTGTACACATAAATACCAAAAAGTTATAGGGGTCAAGATTTGACAAGGAAAAAAAAAAAAAAAAGGGCAACTTTCTAATTATTTTATCACTATGAAAACGCAGGAAAAACTATACATATTAGGTATTTCCGGATTCGTACTGACCAGTAGAATGAAAGTAACGGATCAGTTTTAATGCACATCGAACGCTGTAAATAAGAAACCCGTAGAACTGTAGCGGAATAGCGTTTTCTTTGCAATTTCACCCGGTTTGGAATTTTTTTCCCGCTTCCCACTGCACCGTATGCAATATTAAATGGTGGCGTTGGAAAGTACAACTTGTCCCGCAAAAAACAAGCCCTCATACAGCTATGTGAACAGAAAAATAAAAGAGTTATGGCTGTTTGAAGGCAGGGAGCGCAAAACGAAAATGCAGAACCGAAAAAAGCTCCGGTCGCGAAGGGGTTAAATGTAATTAAACCAGCATATATACAGATGTGTCCACACTGAACTCATCACTTATCTCAATATGCCCTGAGATGTGTGTCACGAACTGACGTTATATCTAAATTGGATAAATTGCAATACAACTTTCAGACACCAGGTGGCTCATGGTGTTACTAGCTATAGAACGTTCAGACAGCAGGTGGCGCATTGTGTTGTGGTGGCTAATACCTGAACTTAAGGTATTCACTTCAAGTGTTTGTCTTACATTTAACATATATATAAAAAATATATTGTGTACATTAAACAAATCCCTCCAAGGGATGCTCTTTTTTTTTTTTTTTTTTTTTTTTACTGTGCAATGACTACCATTAGAGATGAGCGAGCATACTCGTCCGAGCTTGGTGCTCGTTCGAGTATTAGGGTACTCGTAAGTGCTCGCTGCTCGGACGAGTATCTCGCCATACGCGAGGAAATGGCAACTTCCGCATCGTGCTTTTTTGGCGCCTATAAACACAGCCAATCACAAGCCAGGAGACTCTACGGTACACCCAGCATCACGTGGGGCCCTTACATGTCGATAGCAGAGGTTGGCTGGCCTGATCAGGTGACCCTGGAATATACTAGTGACTGGCCGCGGCGCTCGGCTCAGATGCCGTCTGGATGTCGTTAGGGATAGAGCTGCTGCCTTTCAGGGACAGTGTTAGGGGCTTCATTTAGTTCTCTGTTAGGCAGGAATCACCCACAAAGAACCCAACAGCCCTTCTAAGGGCTAGAATAATTTTTTTTTGTCTCCTGGCTTGGCTGGCTGGCTGGCACTAGTAGTGCAGCTATCGCCATATCTAACCCTGTTTTTTTTTTTATTGTTCTATCTCAAATCCATTGCACACAGCAGTGTGGAACCATTCTGTGTGTCACAGTTCAGCACACTCACTCCAATCCATATATACTGTCCAGGTGACACTTTCTGTATGTCACAGAATACAACCAAGTCATTTGCTACCAATATCATCTACAGCTTGATCCAGAAAATTCTCTGTGCGACATTTGTCTGGGTCGCAGACTAAATAGCCACCGTTAACAGGGTGTCAGTCAGTTCTACCATAGTTCCTGCACGTCACGTTCCCAAAAAAACAAAATTAAAAAAAAAATTATTTTTTCAGTTGTTTTAGTTCAGTGATACAAATCCATTTTACTCAACTGCGTGTAACCTTTCTGTGTGTCACAGTTCAACACACTCGCTCCAATCCATATAATCTGTCCAGGTGACACTTTCTGTACGTCACTTAATTCTACCGGACTTAACAAGTTTGTGGGTTTCAGTACACCAGGCCCGTGTAATTTTTTTTTTTTTTTTTATCATACACCTATATAGAAAAAATGTTGAACCCCAGGGCTAAGGGTCGAGGACGAGGGCGTGGGCGTGGACGTGGGCATTCAATTACTGCAGGGGGCAGAGGCCGTGGTCCTGGGCAGGGTGAGACAGTACCCGCTGATGAGGGAGCAGGGGAATTCCGCAGAGCTACACTCCCTAGCTTCATGTCTCAACTTACAGGGACATGTGGTAGAGGACTGTTGAAACCACAACAGTGCGAACAGCTGATCTCGTGGATTGCGGACAATGCTTCAAGTAATTTGTCCACCAGTCAGTCTTCCACGCAGTCCACCCACGTTACCCAAGGGAGCACTCCTATGGCTCCTCCACCTCAACCTCCTTCCCCCCAGTCTGCCCCCTCCCAGGAAAATTTGGAATGCGATCCGGCATACTCTCAGGAACTGTTTTCTGGACCCTTCCCAGAGTCACAAACCACTTCTCAGGTTGCTGCTGACCTCATTCCCGATGCCCAAGTTTTCCAACTGTCGCAGTCTGTGGGTGATGATGATGATGACAATGTTGAGTTAGTGGAAGAAGTTTGTAAAGAGGTGTCCGACGATGAGGAGACACGGTTGTCAGACAGTGGTGAAGTTGTTGTTAGGGGAGGAATTCCGAGGGGGGAGCAGACTGAGGAATCGGAGGATGATAAGGTGACTGACCCAAGCTGGGTTGATATGCCGAGTGAAGACAGTGCTTCTGAGGCGGAGGCGAGTGCTGCACCAGAACAGGTTGTAAGAGGCAGTGGTGTGGCCAGAGGGAGAAGCAGGGGCAGAGCTGGTGCATCATCAGCAACTGTTTCACGTAGTGAAGCTCCCGTGGCGAGGCCTAGATGTTCGCAAGTCTGGAGGTTCTTTAAAGAAAGTGAGGATGACCGACGGACTGTGGTGTGCAACCTGTGCCACACCAGGATCAGCAGGGGTGCCACAACTACTAGCCTAACCACCACCAGCATGCGCAGGCATATGAGTGCTAAACACCCCACTCAATGGAACCAAGGCCGTTCACCACCTCCTGCGGGTCACACCACTGCTCCTTCCGCTGTGTCACTCGCTGCCTCTGCTAGTCAACCCCCCACGTCACTCGCTGCCTCTGCTAGTCAATTCCCTGCCCAGGACCCCGGCACGAGCGCCTCCCGCCGGAAAACCACACCTTCGCCTCCACGATACTCCCAGTGTCCACCAACGTGTCCTACCGCAGCTTTCAGCTGTCGTTACAGCAGACGCTGGAGCGCAAGAGGAAATACAGTTCCACCCACATGCCCAAGCCCTCAACGTCCACATCTCCAAATTGCTTAGCCTGGAGATGCTGCCCTATAGGCTGGTAGAGACCAAGACCTTTTTAAAATCTCATGGCGGTGGCTACCCCTCAGTATTCCGTCCCCAGCCGCCACTATTTTTCCCGATGTGCCGTCCCAGCCCTACACCAGCACCTGTCAGAGAACATCATCTGTGCCCTGACCAACGCTGTTTCTCAGAAGGTCCACCTAACCACGGACACGTGGACAAGTGCTGCCGGGCAGGGACACTATATCTCACTGACGGCACATTGGGTTAACTTGGTGGAGGCTGGGACCGAGAATGACCCTGGGGCCGCTCATGTACTGCCCACACCGAGGATTGCGGGGCCTACCTCGGTCACGGTCTCTCAGACGTACTATGCCTCCTCCTCCGACCCCTCCTCCTCCACCGAATTACGATCCGTGGGCACGGCGCCTTCAGTCGGTAGCTCTAGGCGCAGCAGCAGCTAAAGAGCTGTTACAGGGCATCACGGCGCAGACCGATGTGTGGCTGGCACCGCTGAACCTCAAGCCAGGCATGGTTGTGTGTGACAACGGGCGTAACCTGGTGGCGGCTCTGCAACTCCGCAAACTGACACATGTGCCATGCCTGGCCCACGTGTTCAATCTAATATTTCAGCGGTTCCTCAAGACATACCCCAATCTGTCTGATTTGCTCACCAAGGTGCGCCGCATCTGTGCGCATTTCCGCAAGTCGAGCACAGATGCTGCCACTCTCAGGGTAGCGCAGCGCCGCCTACAACTGCCCGCTCACCGACTGTTGTGCGACGTGCCCACGAGATGAAATTCCACATTAAACATGTTATCCAGAGTTTAGACGGTGGAGGAAGATAAGTCGCTTGATAGCCAGAGCACCTTCCGTTCTGTTTCTCAGCACATATCGGAGGAGGGGGATGAGGATGAGGAGGAAGAGGAGGAGAATGTCGGCGAGACAGTAGAGGGTACCAGTGCTCAGTCCTTAACTCTTGAGCGTGTATGGGCTGAAGAGGAGGACTTGGAGGAGGAGGAGGAGGAAATGGAGAGTCAGGCCAGTGAGGAGAGGGAATTCTTACGTGTTGGGACTCTGGCGCACATGGCAGACTTCATGTTAGGCTGCCTATCCCGTGACCCTCACGTTAGAAGAATTTTTTCAAACAACGATTACTGGGTGTTCACTCTCCTGGACCCACGGTACAAGCAGAAACCTTTCCACTCTCATCCCTGCAGAGGAAAGGAGTATGAGAGTGAATAGATATCAACAGGCCCTGGTGCACAAGCTGAAACAATTCTTCCCATCTGACGCCACTAGCGGCAGAGGGCCATGGTTCTGTGGGCCAAGTAGCGGGGAGAGGAGGCGAGCAGGCAGCTTGTCCAGCACTGGCAGCGGGAACGCTCTCCAAGGCCCTTTGCCACTTTTATGTCAGCCCCAGCAAGACACTGTCACCCGTCCCCAGTCTAGGCAGACTAGGGGGAGCTGTACAGAAAGATGGTGAGGGGAGTACCTAGCTGACCATACCAACGTCCGTTAGCGATCACTCTGCTCCATACAA
>ONZH01022490.1:0-33557 GCA_900303285.1 Rhinella marina
CTCCTGAAAAATTGTGGTAAAAGAGTGCCAGTTGGACCTCTAAAAAATGGCGTTTTTTGGGTCAGCGTTAGGCAAAGACGATATGGAGGAGGAGGAGGAGTAGAGAAGAGGAATCGGATACATAAGTAATGTTAAATCTTTAGCTGCTTTCCCCCGGAGGAGATTTGAATTCCGGTGAAATCCAGGCTTTGTTCATTTTAATAAGCGTCAGCCTGTCAGCGCTGTCAGTTGACAGGCGTGTACGCTTATCGGTGATGACGCCACCAGCTGCACTGAATACCCGCTCTGACAGCACGCTAGCGGCAGGGCAGGCCAGCACCTCCAAGGCGTACAGCGCCAGTTCAGGCCACGTGTCCAGCTTTGAAACCCAGTAGTTGTATGGAGCAGAGTGATCGCTACGGACGTTGGTATGGTCAGCTAGGTACTCCCTCACCATCTTTCTGTACAGCTCCCCCCTACTCTGCCTAGACTGGGGACAGGTGACAGTGTCTTGCTGGGGTGACATAAAACTGGCAAAGGCCTTGGAGAGCGTTCCCCTGCCAGTGCTGGACAAGCTGCCTGCTCGCCTCCTCTCCCCCGCTACTTACTTGGCCCACAGAACCATGCCCTCTGCCGCTAGCGGCGTCAGATGGGAAGAATTGTTTCAGCTTGTGCACCAGGGCCTGTTGATATCTATTCACTCTCATACTCCTTTCCTCTGCAGGGATGAGAGTGGAAAGGTTCTGCTTGTACCGTGGGTCCAGGAGAGTGAACACCCAGTAATCGGTGTTTGAAAAAATTCTTCTAACGCGAGGGTCACGGGATAGGCAGCCTAACATGAAGTCTGCCATGTGCGCCAGAGTCCCAACACGCAAGAATTCCCTCTCCTCACTGGCCTGACTCTCCATTTCCTCCTCCTCCTCCTCCTCCAAGTCCTCCTCTTCAGCCCATACACGCTCAAGAGTTAAGGACTGAGCACTGGTACCCTCTACTGTCTCGCCGACATTCTCCTCCTCTTCCTCCTCATCCTCATCCCCCTCCTCCGATACGCGCTGAGAAACAGACCGGAGGGTGCTCTGGCTATCAAGCGACGTATCTTCCTCCACCGTCTCTTGTGACAAGCGCAAAGCATCCGACTTGATGCTGAGCAGTGAGTTTTTCAACAGGCAAAGCAGCGGGATGGTGAGGCTGATAATGGCGGCATCGCCGCTGACCATCTGTGTTGACTCCTCAAAGTTGCTCAACACCTGGCAGATATCAGACATCCACGTCCACTCCTCATTGTAGACTTGAGGAATCTGACTGACCTGACTACCAGTTCTGGTGGAAGTTGACATCTGGCAGTCTACAATCGCTCTGCGCTGCTGGTAAACTCTGGATAACATGTTTAATGTGGAATTCCATCTCGTGGGCACGTCGCACAACAGTCGGTGAGCGGGCAGTTGTAGGCGGCGCTGCGCTGCCCTGAGAGTGGCAGCATCTGTGGTCGACTTGCGGAAATGCGCACAGATGCGGCGCACCTTGGTGAGCAAATCAGACAGATTGGGGTATGTCTTGAGGAACCGCTGAACTATGAGATTGAACACGTGGGCCAGGCATGGCACATGTGTCAGTCTGCCGAGTTGCAGAGCCGCCACCAGGTTACGCCCGTTGTCACACACAACCATGCCTGGCTTGAGGTTCAGCGGTGCCAGCCACACATCGGTCTGCGCCGTGATGCCCTGTAACAGCTCTTGGGCGGTGTGCCTTTTGTCACCTAAGCTCAGCAGTTTGAGCACCGCCTGCTGGCGCTTACCCACGGCACTGCTGCTGCGCCTAGAGCTACCGACTGAAGGCGCCGTGCCCACGGATGGTAATTCGGTGGAGGAGGAGGAGGAGGGGTCGGAGGAGGAGGAGGCATAGTACGTCTGAGAGACCGTGACCGAGGTAGGCCCCGCAATCCTCGGTGTGGGCAGTACATGAGCGGCCCCAGGGTCATTCTCGGTCCCAGCCTCCACCAAGTTAACCCAATGTGCCGTCAGTGAGATATAGTGTCCCTGCCCGGCAGCACTTGTCCACGTGTCCGTGGTTAGGTGGACCTTCTCAGAAACAGCGTTGGTCAGGGCACGGATGATGTTCTGTGACACGTGCTGGTGTAGGGCTGGGACGGCACATCGGGAAAAATAGTGGCGGCTGGGGACCGAATACCGAGGGGCAGCCACCGCCATGAGATTGCGAAAGGCCTCGGTCTCTACCAGCCTATAGGGCAGCATCTCCAGGCTAAGCAATTTGGAGATGTGGACGTTGAGGGCTTGGGCATGTGGGTGGGTGGAACTGTATTTCCTCTTGCGCTCCAGCGTCTGCTGTAAAGACAGCTGAACGCTGCGCTGGGACACGTTGGTGGACACTGTGGAGGATCGTGGAGGCGAAGGTGTGGTTTTCCGGCGGGAGGCGCTCGTGCCGGGGTCCTGGGCAGGGGGTTGACTAGCAGAGGCAGCGAGTGACGCAGTGAGTGACACAGGGGAAGGAGCAGTGGTGTGACCCGCAGGAGGTGGTGAACGGCCTTGGTTCCATTGAGTGGGGTGTTTAGCACTCATATGCCTGCGCATGCTGGTGGTGGTTAGGCTAGTAGTGGTGGCACCCCTGCTGATCCTGGTGTGGCACAGGTTGCACACCACAGTCCGTCGGTCATCCTCTTTCTTTAAAGAACCTCCAGACTTGCGAACATCTAGGCCTCGCCACGGGAGCTTCACTACGTGAAACAGTTGCTGCTGATGCACCAGCTCTGGCCCTGCTTCTCCCTCTGGCCACACCACTGCCTCTTACAACCTGTTCTGGTGCAGCACTCGCCTCCGCCTCAGAAGCACTGTCTTCACTCGGCATATCAACCCAGCTTGGGTCAGTCACCTCGTCATCCTCCGATTCCTCAGTCTGCTCCCCCCTCGGAATTCCTCCCCTAACAACAACTTCACCACTGTCTGACAATTGTGTCTCCTCATCGTCCGACACCTCTTTACAAACTTCTTCCACTAACTCAACCTTGTCATCATCATCATCATCACCCACAGACCTGCGACAGTTGGAACACTTGGGCATTGGAAATAGGTCAGCAGCAACCTGAGAAGTAGTTTGTGACTCTGGGAAGGGTCCAGAAAAAAGTTCCTGAGAGTATGCCGGATCGCATTCCAAATTTTCCTGGGAGGGGGCAGACTGGGGGGAAAGAGGTTGAGGTGGAGGAGCCAGAGGAGTGCTCCCTTAGGTAACGTGGGTGGACTGCGTGGAAAACTGACTGGTGGACAAATTACTTGAAGCATTATCCGCAATCCACGAGATCAGCTGTTCGCACTGTTGTGGTTTCAACAGTCCTCTACCAGTGTCCTGTAAGTTGAGACATGAAGCTAGGGGAGTGTAGCCTCTGCGGCGTTCCACAGCTCCCTCATCAGCAGGTACTGTCTCACCCTGCCCAGGACACGGCCCTCTGCCCCCTGCAGTAATTGAATGCCCACACCACCGCCCTCGTCCTCGACCCTCTAGCCCTGGGGTTCAACATTTTCTGTATATAATTGTATTCTATAAAAAAAATAAAATAAATGGGCCTGGTGTACTGAAACCCACAAACTTGTTCAGTCTGGTTTAATTTTGTGACGTACAGAAAGTGTCAACTGGACAGAATATACGGTTTGGAGTGAGTGTGCTGAACTGTGACACACAGAAAGGTTACACGCAGCTGTGTGAAATGGATTTGTATCACTCAGCTAAAAGAACAAAAAACAAAATTTTTTGGTATATTTTGTTTTGTATTTTTGTTTTTTTGGGAACGTGACGTGCAGAAACTATCGTAGAGCTAACTGACACCCTACTGACGGTGGCTATTTAGACTGCGACCCAGACAAATGTCGCACAGAGATTTTTAAGATCAAGCTTTACACATGACAAGTAGCAAATGACTTGGTTGTATTCGGTGACGTACAGAGAGTGTCACCTGGACAGAATATATGGTTTGGAGTGAGTGTGCTGAACTGTGACACACAGAAAGGTTACACGCAGCTGTGTGAAATGGATTTGTATCACTCAGCTAAAACAACAAAAAAACTATTTTTTTTTCTATATTTTGTTTTAATATTTTTTTTTAGTTTTGTTTTTTGGGAACGTGACGTGCAGAAACTATCGTACAGCTGACTGACACCCTAATGACGGTGGCTATTTAGACTGCGACCCAGACAAATGTCGTACAGAGATTTTTAAGAACAAGCTTTACACGTGACAGGTAGCAAATGACTTGGTTGTATTCTGTGACGTACAGAAAGTGTCACCTGGACAGAATATACGGTTTGGAATGAGTGTGCTGAACTGTGACACACAGAAAGGTTACACGCAGCTATGTGAAATGAATTTGTATCACTCAGCTAAAACAACAAAAAAACTAATTTTTTTTTCTATATTTTGTTTTAATATTTTTTTTTAGTTTTGTTTTTTTGGGAACGTGACGTGCAGAAACTATTGTACAGCTGACTGACACCCTAATGACGGTGGCTATTTAGACTGCGACCCAGACAAATGTCGCACAGAGATTTTTAGGATCAAGCTTTACACGTGACAGGTAGCAAATGACTTGGTTGTATTCGGTGACGTACAGAAAGCGTCACCTGGACAGAATATACGGTTTGGAGTGAGTGTGCTGAACTGTGACACACAGAAAGGTTACACGCAGCTGTGTGAAATGGATTTGTATCACTCAGCTAAAACAACAAAAATAATAATTTTTTTTCTATATTTTGTTTTAATATTTTTTTTTTAGTTTTGTTTTTTTGGGAACGTGACGTGCAGAAACTATCGTACAGCTGACTGACACCCTAATGACGGTGGCTATTTAGACTGCGACCCAGACAAATGTCACACAGAGATTTTTAGGATCAAGCTTTACACGTGACAAGTAGCAAATGACTTGGTTGTATTCGGTGACATACAGAAAGTGTCACCTGGACAGAATATACGGTTTGGAGTGAGTGTGCTGAACTGTGACACACAGAAAGGTTACACGCAGCTGTGTGAAATGGATTTGTATCACTCAGCTAAAACAACAAAAAACTAATTTTTTTTCTATATTTTGTTTAAATATTTTTTTTTTAGTTTTGTTTTTTTGGGAACGTGACGTGCAGAAACTATCGTACAGCTGACTGACACCCTAATGACGGTGGCTATTTAGACTGCGACCCAAACAAATGTCGCACAGAGATTTTTAGGCTCAAGCTTTACACGTGACAGGTAGCAAATGACTTGATTGTATTCTGTGACGTACAGAAAGTGTCACCTGGACAGAATATACGGTTTGGAGTGAGTGTGCTGAACTGTGACACACAGAAAGGTTACACGCAGCTGTGTGAAATGGATTTGTATCACTCAGCTAAAACAACAAAAAAAATAATTTTTTTTCTATATTTTGTTTTAATATTTTTTTTTTTAGTTTTGTTTTTTTGGGAACGTGACGTGCAGAAACTATCGTACAGCTGACTGACACCCTAATGACGGTGGCTATTTAGACTGCGACCCAGACAAATGTCACACAGAGATTTTTAGGATCAAGCTTTACACGTGACAAGTAGCAAATGACTTGGTTGTATTCTGTGACATACAGAAAGTGTCACCTGGACAGAATATACGGTTTGGAGTGAGTGTGCTGAACTGTGACACACAGAAAGGTTACACGCAGCTGTGTGAAATGGATTTGTATCACTCAGCTAAAACAACAAAAAAACTAATTTTTTTCTATATTTTGTTTAAATATTTTTTTTTTAGTTTTATTTTTTTGGGAACGTGACGTGCAGAAACTATCGTACAGCTGACTGACACCCTAATGACGGTGGCTATTTAGACTGCGACCCAGACAAATGTCGCACAGAGATTTTTAGGATCAAACTTTACACGTGACAGGTAGCAAATGACTTGGTTGTATTCTGTGACGTACAGAAAGTGTCACCTGGACAGAATATACGGTTTGGAGTGAGTGTGCTGAACTGTGACACACAGAAAGGTTACACGCAGCTGTGTGAAATGGATTTGTATCACTCAGCTAAAACAACAAAAAAACTAATTTTTTTTCTATATTTTGTTTTAATATTTTTTTTTTAGTTTTGTTTTTTTGGGAATGTGACGTGCAGAAACTATCGTACAGCTGACTGACAACCTAATGACGGTGGCTATTTAGACTGCGACCCAGACAAATGTCGCACAGAGATTTTTAAGAACAAGCTTTACACGTGACAGGTAGCAAATGACTTGGTTGTATTCTGTGACGTACAGAAAGTGTCACCTGGACAGAATATACGGTTTGGAATGAGTGTGCTGAACTGTGACACACAGAAAGGTTACACGCAGCTATGTGAAATGAATTTGTATCACTCAGCTAAAACAACAAAAAAACTAATTTTTTTTCTATATTTTGTTTTAATATTTTTTTTTAGTTTTGTTTTTTTGGGAACGTGCCGTACAGAAACTATCGTACAGCTGACTGACACCCTAATGATGGTGGCTTTTTAGACTGCGACCCAGACAAATGTCGCACAGAGATTTTTAAGATCAAGCTTTACACGTGACGGGTAGCAAATGACTTAGTTGTATTCGGTGACGTACAGAAAGTGTCACCTGGACAGAATATACGGTTTGGAGTGAGTGTGCTGAACTGTGACACACAGAAAGGTTACACGCAGCTGTGTGAAATGGATTTGTAACACTCAGCTAAAACAACAAAAAAAATAATTTTTTTTCTATATTTTGTTTTAATATTTTTTTTTTTAGTTTTGTTTTTTTGGGAACGTGACGTGCAGAAACTATCGTACAGCTGACTGACACCCTAATGACGGTGGCTATTTAGACTGCGACCCAGACAAATGTCACACAGAGATTTTTAGGATCAAGCTTTACACGTGACAAGTAGCAAATGACTTGGTTGTATTCTGTGACATACAGAAAGTGTCACCTGGACAGAATATACGGTTTGGAGTGAGTGTGCTGAACTGTGACACACAGAAAGGTTACACGCAGCTGTGTGAAATGGATTTGTATCACTCAGCTAAAACAACAAAAAAACTATTTTTTTTTCTATATTTTGTTTAAATATTTTTTTTTAGTTTTATTTTTTTGGGAACGTGACGTGCAGAAACTATCGTACAGCTGACTGACACCCTAATGACGGTGGCTATTTAGACTGCGACCCAAACAAATGTCGCACAGAGATTTTTAGGCTCAAGCTTTACACGTGACAGGTAGCAAATGACTTGATTGTATTCTGTGACGTACAGAAAGTGTCACCTGGACAGAATATACGGTTTGGAGTGAGTGTGCTGAACTGTGACACACAGAAAGGTTACACGCAGCTGTGTGAAATGGATTTGTATCACTCAGCTAAAACAACAAAAAAACTAATTTTTTTTCTATATTTTGTTTTAATATTTTTTTTTTAGTTTTGTTTTTTGGGAACGTGACGTGCAGAAACTATCGTACAGCTGAATGACACCCTAATGACGGTGGCTATTTAGACTGCGACCCAGACAAATGTCGCACAGAGATTTTTAGGATCAAACTTTACACGTGACAGGTAGCAAATGACTTGGTTGTATTCTGTGACGTACAGAAAGTGTCACCTGGACAGAATATACGGTTTGGAGTGAGTGTGCTGAACTGTGACACACAGAAAGGTTACACGCAGCTGTGTGAAATGGATTTGTATCACTCAGCTAAAACAACAAAAAAACTAATTTTTTTTCTATATTTTGTTTAAATATTTTTTTTTTAGTTTTGTTTTTTGGGAACGTGACGTGCAGAAACTATCGTACAGCTGACTGACACCCTAATGACGGTGGCTATTTAGACTGCGACCCAGACAAATGTCGCACAGAGATTTTTAGGATCAAACTTTACACGTGACAGGTAGCAAATGACTTGGTTGTATTCTGTGACGTACAGAAAGTGTCACCTGGACAGAATATACGGTTTGGAGTGAGTGTGCTGAACTGTGACACACAGAAAGGTTACACGCAGCTGTGTGAAATGGATTTGTATCACTCAGCTAAAACAACAAAAAAACTAATTTTTTTTCTATATTTTGTTTTAATATTTTTTTTAGTTTTGTTTTTTTGGGAACGTGCCGTACAGAAACTATCGTACAGCTGACTGACACCCTAATGATGGTGGCTTTTTAGACTGCGACCCAGACAAATGTCGCACAGAGATTTTTAAGATCAAGCTTTACACGTGACGGGTAGCAAATGACTTAGTTGTATTCGGTGACGTACAGAAAGTGTCACCTGGACAGAATATACGGTTTGGAGTGAGTGTGCTGAACTGTGACACACAGAAAGGTTACACGCAGCTGTGTGAAATGGATTTGTATCACTCAGCTAAAACAACTAAAAAACAAATTTTTTTTCTATATTTTGTTTTAATATTTTTGTTTTGTTTTGTTTGTTTGGGAACGTGACGTGCAGAAACTATCGTACAGCTGACTGACACCCTAATGACGGTGGCTATTTAGACTGCGACCCAGACAAATGTCGCACAGAGATTTTTAAGATCAAGCTTTACACGTGACAGGTAGCAAATGACTTGGTTGTATTCTGTGACGTACAGAAAGTGTCACCTGGACAGAATATACGGTTTAGAGTGAGTGTGCTGAACTGTGACACACAGAAAGGTTACACGCAGCTGTGTGAAATGGATTTGTATCACTCAGCTAAAACAACAAAAAACTAATTTTTTTTCTGTATTTTGTTTTAATATTTTTTTTTTAGTTTTGTTTTTTTGGGAACGTGACGTGCAGAAACTATCGTACAGATGACTGACACTCTAATGACGGTGGCTATTTAGTCTGCGACCCAGACAAATGTCGCACAGAGATTTTTAGGATCAAGCTTTACACGTGACAGGTAGCAAATGACTTGGTTGTATTCTGTGACGTACAGAAAGTGTCACCTGGACAGAATATACGGTTTGGAGTGAGTGTGCTGAACTGTGACACACAGAAAGGTTACACGCAGCTGTGTGAAATGGATTTGTATCACTCAGCTAAAACAACAAAAAAACTAATTTTTTTTCTATATTTTGTTTTGGATTTTTGTTTTTTTGGGAACGTGACGTGTAGAAACTATCGTAGAGCTAACTGACACCCTACTGATGGTAGCTATTTAGACTGCGACCCAGACAAATGTCGCACAGAGATTTTTGGGATCAAGCCATACACGTGACATGCAGCAAATGACTTGGTTGTATTCTGTGACATACAGAAAGTGTCACCTGGACAGAAAATAGTGAGTGTACTGAACTGTGACACACAGAATGGTTCAACACTGCTGTGTGCAATGGATTTGTATCACTGAGATATAACATAAAAAAATAAAAGGGGGTTATACATGGCGATAGCTGCACTACTAGTGCCAGCCAGCCAAGTGACAAAAAAAAAATGTCTTCTAGCCCTTAGAAGGGCTGTCGGTTCTTTGTAGGTGATCCCTGCCTAACAGAGAACTAAATGCAGGCCCTAACACTGAAACGCAGCAGCTCTATCCCTAACGACATCCAGACGGCATCTGAGCCGAGCACCGCGGACAGTCGGTAGTTTATTCCAGGGTCACCTGATCAGGCCAGCCAACCCCTGCTATCGACATGTAAGGGCCCCACGTGATGCTGGGTGTACCGCAGAGTCTCCTGGCTTGTGATTGGCTGTGTTTTTAGGCTCCTAAAAAGCACGATGCGGAAGTTGCCATTTCCTCAAGCATGGCGAGATACTAGTCCGAGCAGCGAGCACTTACGAGTACCCTAATACTCGAACGAGCACCAAGCTCGGACGAGTATGCTCGCTCATCTCTAGTGAAGACCAAAGAGCTGTCAAAAGACACCAGAAACAAAATTGTAGACCTGCATCAAGCTGGGAAGACTGAATCAGGCCTCTCTCATCTTTTTAAGTTGGAGAACTTGAACAATTGTTGGCTGACTAAATACTTTTTCCCCACTGTATACCAACTTTTAGGGCAACTGGATCAACAAAATCGATTAGGGCCCGAACCAAACTTTTTCAAAAATTCTGTGAAATGGAACAAAATTATTCTCGACTGGTTTGCTAATTTCTGATTGGATGGCCAAAGACTTTGCTGATGTCCATTGCCCATGATAACTCACTTCCTCATAGCAAACCTCAATAAACTCAAGAAAATATGTCACATATACAATATAGCCATAGAACATGTGTAAAACAAATTAATCGGTAGTTACAGATCTAGATAAATCCATGTACACCATTCAGAGGATGCTTATTTTCATAGCCACTAATTATATGCCTGCAGCGATAAACTGAATGCATGCACCAATAAATGAATTACATTATCATCTAATTAAGCAGCAAAAAAGGAAACCTCAGGAGAATTTTACTCAAAAAGCATATTATTTTCTATGCTGTTGTTATGCAACTTATTTACATTTTCATAAGAACCGTTATTTATGTGGTTAAAATTCAGCTATTTTCAACATGGTAAAACTAAACTCAAGTTAGTCATCCTGAAATCAACGTTATTGATTTCCATTGTTCTACTCTAGAACAAAAAAACTACAGAAATATTTGAAGTTCTAGATTTGGCACATAACTGTCATGAACAAAGCCAAATAGATCTCATGGACTATAATGGGAACCATTTGGTTTCCATCCAGGAGTTCGCTGGTAATGCACTCCGAACAAAGCTATTGGGGTCGTAATCTGAAGGGCTTTTCTAACTTTTTAAATCACCCAAAAATTTCCGGAAGTGACAAGTGTTTAAAACCTATTGTTTGAGCTGCCACTGGCTAACGTGGAAGTTACACAGGGGAGTACCCTTGTCCACTTGCTTCATCGAGAAATTGTTCACTGCCTTCCTCTGCTCATATAGTCTGTCTAACATGTAAAGGGTGGAGTTCCAACATGTGGAAACATCTTGTATGAGGTGATGCGGCAATAGTGGCTGAAGTGCATGCACAGTTTCCTTGACATTTTCATGACATCTTGCAGTTGGGTGGAAGACTTCAGGAACCAGAACTCCAGTTGGTGATGAGACAGCTTGGATTCCATTTCTTGGTTGATGATGCAGAACAGTTCCTCCAAGGTGTTCGCCCAGGCTGACCAGGTGGAGAACCATGTGACAACGCTATGCTTTGCATATATGGTATATTGGAGGACAGCTTTGAACTGTGCCTACAGTGGAGGCTGAGGACATGGTGGAGGATGAGAAGGCACAGAAGGACATTGGTGCAGAAATCCCATGATTATAATATGGAGACGTCATTGCCAACACCTGAGAAAGTTGCTAGTGTGCCTGGGTCAGAACCACATTTACCCAGCATATATTATCCTTGATTATAGTTACAGCTCCACATGTCTGCACTGGCATGAACTGTACCAGACGCTAACAGGCTCAAGGACTGGCCCACCTTGTGCTCAAAATACGTGTGCAGGACTGGTAAAGCTCTTTTAGAGAAGTGATGATGGATTTGTACTCTCCACCTTGGGTGGACAGAAGCCATCAGAACTGTGAAATGTTTAGAGTCCACAATATGTAAAGGAAGGAACTGTAGTACCAGCAACTTGGCAAGGTGCATGTTCAGCTTTTGCGCCATTGGATGAGTGCACAAATACTGCTGTCTCTTTACCATCACCTCAGTGATCAATTGCTGGCGAAACACGTGACTAGGAGTAGGAGGAGCATCAGAAGCAATAGATGCAGGGAAAGAACAACAATTTCCTTTCCATATGTTCTCTCAGCCACTGTGATGTATTGGTATACCTGATTTATAGTGATTTGTGACAAAATAATTCATAATAAATCAAATTTCTTGTCGAAGTTTGGTGAATCGACCAAATCGAACTTTGATCATCACTAGTCACAGAGATAATCTAAACAAAATCTAATAACATCAAGTACAGAGATGGCATATATTAACATAATAGCCTATGTACAGATGTAGCTTAGCTAAAATTGACTCTGATAACTCATGTCACAGTGCTATCTCATGTTATTTTTTGACAAAAGCCTTTGAAATGCATTGAGAGAGTTAGTTGACCTTTTTGTGCCATTTTTTACTTAGTGCATTAACCCTCATGTTTAGCTCTGCTGCATCTGCACTATGCAATTAATGTAGCATAAAAGCATTGTGCATTATGGCAGTCTGTTACATATATATAATCAACATGAGCTTGAATGACAGACTAGTACAGAAGCAATAGATGACTTACATTCCATGAAGGCAAAGGAAAAGAGACAGTAGCTGAGTGTGGAAGTTGATTTTATACCATAGTTATATAACAGAGTCGGGGTTATTGCAGGGTGTTGGCTTTTCTGAAGAGTGAGGAGGTTTATGTTTGCTTTCAAAGGTTTGGAAAGCGAGAGTCTGATGTGTAGGGGTAGCAAGTTTCAGAGTATGGGAGATGTATAACAGAAATTTTGGAGATGAGGATGTAATGAACAAACAATAGGACAGCAGAATGAAATATCTTGTGAGGAAATTACAATGAGATTATGGAGAAGTAGCAACAGATTACAACAGAGATGCATGCAGGAGAGAGGTTATGGACAGTTTTGTTTTGTTATTAGCATTTTGAAAAATAATTTGCTGGGCGATTTCTAGCCAGTGAGTCCAAGAGGAGAAATGGTGAATTAAAGGGTTTTTTCTGGGATTTTACTACTGATGATCTATACTCAGGATAGGTCATCAGTGTCTGATCGGTGGGGGTCTGACACCCGGGACCCCCGCCGATCAGCTGTTTGAGAAGGCAGCGGCACTCCTGTGAGTGCCTCGGCCTTCTCTTAGCTTTTCCTAGGCCAGTGATGTCACATTCATCGGTCACGTGGCCTAGGAGCCGCTCAGCTCCATTTAAGTGAATGGGGCAGAGCACAATACCAAGCACAACCGCTGTACAATATATGATGCTGTGCTTGGTAAGCTGTGAGAAGGGAGCGGCGTTCACAGGAGGATAGGTCATCAGTAAAATAACCAAAGACAATTACCAAATAACCAAAGACAATTACCTTTCCCAACTGGTTCAGGACCCGACTAGAGGGATGGCCATACTGGATTTAGTATTAACCAATAGACCTGACAGAACAACAGATGTGCAGGTTGGGGGACACCTGGGAAACAGTGACCATAATATAATAACCTTCAAATTGTCATTCAAAAGAGTGTTTCTTCAGGGAGGAACAAAAATACCAAACTTCAAAAAAGCTAAATTTAGCCAACTAAGAGAGGCCATAGGCCTAACTAACTGGGACAAAATCCTCAAAAATAAAAATACAGCCACAAAATGGGATATTTTTAAAAGCATCCTAATATCTAATTGTGAGAGGTACATACCTTACGGGAATAAAAGGTTAAGGAACAAGAAAAAACCAATGTGGATAAATAGAACTGTAAAGAAAGCAATAAATGACAAAAAGAAAGCCTTTAAATCACTAAAACAGGAGGGTGCTGAGGAAACATTGAAAAACTATAAGGAAAAAATAGAATATGTAAAAGACAAATAAAAGTAGCCAAACTAGAGACCGAGAGATTAATCGGCAAAGAGAGTAAAACTAACCCGAAAATGTTCTTTAATTATATAAATGGTAAAAAGTATAAACCCGAAGGTGTCGGCCCCTTACAGAGTAATGAGGAGGGAGTTGCAGAGAGCGATGAGGAGAAAGCAAAGCTATTAAATATTTTCTTCTCCACGGTATTCACTGAGGAAAATAAACTGTCAGATGAAATGCAGAATATAAAAGTAAATTCCCCATTAAAAGTGCCCTGTCTGACCCAGGAAGAAGTACAGCGACGTCTTAAAAAGATTAAAATAGACAAATCGCCAGGACCGGATGGCATACACCCCCGTATCCTAAGAGAATTAAGTAATGTCATAGCCAGACCCTTATTTCTGATATTTAAGGACTCTATACTGACAGGGAGTGTTCCAGAGGATTGGCGCATAGCAAATGTGGTGCCAATATTCAAAAAGGGTCCAAAAACAGAGCCTGGAAACTATAGGCCGGTAAGTTTAACATCTGTCGTGTGTAAACTGTTTGAAGGTTTTCTAAGAGATGGTATCTTAGAGTACCTCAATAAAAATAAGCAAATAACTCCATATCCGCATGGCTTCATGAGGGATCGGTCATGTCAAACCAATTTAATCAGTTTCTATGAGGAGGTAAGTTCTAGACTTGACTGTGACGAATCAATGTATGTCGTACATCTGAACTTCTCCAAAGCATTTGACACGGTGCCACATAAAAGGTTAATATATAAAATGAGAATGTAGGGAGAAAATATCTGTATGTGGGTAAGTAACTGTCTCAATGATAGAAAACAGAGAGTGGTTATTAACGGCACATTCTCAGATTGGGTCACTGTCACTAGTGGGGTACCACAGGGGTCAGTATTGGGCCCAATTTTCTTCAATATATTTATTAATGATCTTGTAGAAGGCTTGCACAGTAAAATATCAATTTTTGTAGATGACATTAAAATGTGTAAAGTAATTAACACAGAATAGGACAGTACACTGCTACAGAGGGACCTGGATAGACTGGAGGCCTGGGCAGAGAAGTGGCAGATGAGGTTTAACACTGACAAATGTAAGGTTATGCACATAGGAAGGAATAATACAAGTCACCAGTACATACTAAATGGTAAAACACTGGGTAACACTCACATGGAAAAGGACCTACGAATTTTGGTGAACAGCAAACTAAGCTGTAGAAACCAGTGTCAGACAGAGGCTGCCAAGGCCAATAAGATACTGTAATGGGTTGCATCAAAAGAGGCATAGATGCCTGTGATGAGAACATAGTCCTGCCACTTTACAAATTACTAGTCAGACCACAAATGGAGTACTGTGTACAGTTCTGGGCTCCTGTGAACAAGGCAGACATAGCAGAGCTGGAGAGGGCTTAGAGGAGAGCAACTAAAGTCATAACTGGAATGGGTGCACTACAGTACGTAGAAAGATTATCAAAATTAGGGTTATTTACTTTAGAAAAAAGATGACTGAGGGGAGATCTAATAACTATGTATAAATATATCAGGGGTCAGTACAGAGATCTCTACCATGATCTTTTTTATCCCCAGGACTGTGACCGTGACTAGGGGGCATGCTCTGCGCCTGGAGGAAAGAAGGTTTGCTCACAAACATAGAAGAGGATTCTTTACGGTAAGAGCAGTAAGACTATGGAACTCTCTGCCTGAGGAGGTGGTGATGGTAAGTTCACTAAAAGAGTTCAAGAGGGGCCTGGATGTATTTCTGGAGGGTAATAATATTACAGGTTATAGTTACTAGAGATAGGTTGTTGATCCAGGGAGTAATTCTGATTGCCTGATTGGAGTCGGGAAGGAATTTTTTCCCCTAAATTGAGGAATATTGGCTTCTACCTCACAGGGGTGTTTTGCCTTCCTCTGTATCAACTTGCAGGATAACAGGCCGAACTGGATGGACGGATGTCTTTTTTTGGTCTTATAAACTATCTTACTATGTTACTAGTAGTAAAATCCCAGAAAACCTCTTTAACAGGACAGCAGAGATTAGGATGGATTTGAAGGAGTTAGATGGGAAACCACAAAAGAGTATGTTGCAGTAGTCTAAGCAGGAGATGATGAGGGCAATATTTAGCTGGAGATTGCAGAAAGCCAATAGCTGATTTACTATTGATAACAGGGAGGTAGCAGAAATAAATCTGAGTGTCATCCACATAACAACATTTTACCCAAAACATTCTTATTTTCAAAATGTATAGAGAACGATTTACTGTTACTATGTAATAGACAGGTAAAACTTGGGAGCAGTGTATGAAAGGCTTTGTGCCACAACAATTGAGCTATTATGGCTGTTTTGTCAGTGGACCTTTACAAAAAAATTTGCAAATATTTGCTTTAAATTTCTGAAGTTTGTGAAATTTTATGTGGTCTGTAGCATGCCTGCCATTTTGTCTGGTTGTCTGGTACAGTTTAGTATTTATCTCTTAATAATCTCTTAATAATATAAAAATGAATTTATGTCTGTCTGTTCTCTATGCGCGACCAAACTACTGGACCGATTTTCACCAAATTCGGCACACAGGTACATCAGGTGTCCGGGAAGGTTTTAGACCAGGTCTCATCTCTCTAGGACGTACCGTTCCCGAGATATTCCCAAAATATGATCTCCATTAGCCAACATTACAACTGGGAGCTTTGGTTTTAAACTCCAACTGCCATTCTCTGCAAAGCCACACAGGGAGGGCAGGTTTCAATAACAACCAGGTAATTATCAGCAGCTGAGGATCTCATCCATTTCTATTTACTGACACTGTTAATGGTATTCCGGTTACCATAAATATAACTTATGTTTTTTTCTATTACTACAGTTCAGTAGTAATAAAATATGTTTTCCTCCACTGCTGCCTATTGCGTGGGCTCATAAATAAGCATGGTATTGACCTTTAATTCAGGCCACCCTAAAAGAAGTACTTAAAACCCCCGCCCCAGGTCTCACTAAGCCACACCCCCAACTATGTCAGGCCACACCCCCTTTCACTCCGCAGCCAACAGAGATTGAAAAAATAAAGGTAAAAATCAACTTCTGTCAGCTGCAGGGATGGGTGGGAGGTTGACTTTCTTTCTGCAACGACACACAGAAACATTAAATGAAATAGATTAAATCACCTATGCGAAGCGCTTTGCTAAGCCACACCCCCAACTCTGTCAGGTCATGCCCCCTCCCACTCCGCAGCCAACAGGGATTGAAAAAATGAAGGGAAAAATAAACTTCTGTCAGCTGCAGGGGTGGGAGGGTGAATTTCTCTCTGCAATGACACACAAAATTTTAGATGAAATAGACTAATTTCAGACTACAACCGTTCGAAGCATCTTGATAATCCACACCCCCAACTCTGCCAGGCCATGCCCCCTCCCACTCCGTAGGCAACGGGGATTGAAAAAAATCAGCTGCAGGGGTGGGAGGGTGAATTTCTCTCTGCAATGACACACAAAAATCGTAGATGAAATTGACTAATTTTAGACTACGACCATTCAGTACTAATAAAAGATGTTTTTTTCCACTGCTACCCATTGCGGGTCCCCATAAATTACCATGTCATCGACCTGTAATTCATGCCACTCTTACCCCCGCCCCAGATCTCGCGAAACCAAGCTCCGACTCTGTCAGGCCATGCCCCCTCCCACTCCGCAGCCAACGGGGATTGAAAAAATGAAGGTAAAAATCAACTTCTGTCAGCTGCAGGGGCGGGAGGGAAGTTGGATTTCTTTCTGCAACAACATACAGAAACATTAAATGAAATAGATTAAATATACCCGTGCAAAGCAATGTTTTCTTCCACTGTTACCCATGGCGTGTCCTCATAAATTACCATGGCATCGACCTGTAATTCTGGCCACCATCAAAAGAAGGACCTAAAACCCTGCCCTAGGTCTTTCAATGTCACGCCCCCGACTCAGTCAGGCCATGACCCCTCCCACTCCGCAATCAATGGAGATTGAACAATTGAAGGTAAAAATCAACATCTGTCAGCTGCAGGGATGGGAGGGAGGATGACTTTCTCTCTGCAACGACACACAGAAACATTAAATGAAATAGATTAAATATACCCGCGCAAAGCAATGTTTTCTTCCACTGCTATCCATTGTGTTTCTTCAAATTACCATGACATTAACCTATAATTCAGGCCACCCTGAAATGAAGGACTTAACCCCCCCCCTCGTGTCCCATTAAACCACACCCCCTCCCACTCCGCAGCCAATAGGGATTGAAAAAATGAAGGTAAAAATCACCTCCTGTCAGCTGCATTGACTTTCTCTCTGCAACGACACAGAAACATTAAATGAAATAGATGAAATATACCCAGGCGAAGCCGGGTCTTTCTGCTAGTACTAAATAACAACTAAAATTTAGGCTGAAAAATTCAGCGGATAACTCATGAAACAAATTTAACAAATGGCGTGTGACATTTGATAAATTTCTCGCAAAAGTTGGCTTGAGAAACAGTAGACGTTCCAAAAAAAGTTAAAATATTACCTTATTAATACATTTCCTCATTAAACTAGTGGTGTGTTAGATTTATCACAGTGGCTGATGCTGGATAATAAATCTGGTCCAAATGAAAAGCCATCCAACAAACGGATGAAAACCAGTCCATCTTTATTAATAACGTTAAATGCCGTATTACAACCAGCACATTTCTATTGATACTCCATAAGGCACTGGAATTTCTAACCTTATTAGGGTGAGTTCACATCACCTTTATGGATTCCGTTATAACATGGTTATAATGGGAAATAACGGAATCCATAAGATGGAAGTCAAAACGGAAGCCTTTAAGAGGCATTCCGTTTTGATCCTTCATATTGAAAGTCTATGGGCAGCATAACGAATCCATCCTGGTTTCCATTATGCAGGAGTCCAGTTCTGCATAACGGAAACCAGGACGGATCCGTTATCCGGCCCTTAGACTTGTATAATGACGGAATGCAAAACGGAAGCCTTTAAAAGGAATTCCATTTTGCTTTGTGTCATAATAGAAGTCTATGTGCAAGCATAACGGATCCGTCTGGTTTCCATTAGGCAGAACAGAAAAAAAGTCCTGTCGACAGGACTTTATTTTCCGTCTTGCTTAACGGAAAGCTGATGGATCCATTATGATTGCCCATAGACTTGTATTATGAAGGATCAAAGTGGAATGCCTCTTAAAGGCTTCCGCTTTGACTTCCGTCTTATGGATTCCTTTATTTTCTGCACCTGTTTTAGGCAAAAAAAATTGGTCTAAATGCAAGACAGCTAGGAAGCTGTCTTACATTTAGAAGCTGCAATGGCCGGCGCCTCTACATAACTGCGGAGGATCCACTGTCATTGCAGACAGTTTGTGCCCCATAGTTTGTGCACCTTAGTTACCACCTCATGCCGACCAGCTGGTGTAGCTACATCTTGTATATTTGATAAATCTGGTACACCTTTAGAAAGTGTAGTCTAATTTTATACAACTTATTTGTTGGCTTCATTTGTGCCAAATTTATTGGTACCTTTTTCAGCTTGTGGTTTGCATTTTAAGCCATGCCCTTTCCACAAGAGCATGCTCCATTTTTTATAAGCCAGATGGTGTGCATCTTACACATTTTCAATAGTAAATCGGCCTCATTGCTTAATTAATTAATTGTGGGAAAAGACTGGGTACTGGAATGGAAGCACATACAGTAAGAATTCCAAGTATCTTACAAACCCACTGCAACCCCCAATCCCCGGATGAAAAATTATATGATTTTCCCTAGCCTAAAGTACTTCCACTTTTAATGGTACCCGGGCAGACGTGTGCACATCATTCTGTACTTGTCATCCCTCCAGAAAGTTCAATGCCTCATAAAAACACTGCAATGTCCTGGTGTTTAAATAAGATCTATCACCCTATCAGCCACTCTTTATGGTTTGCGTGGAGAGTGCTGCTGTGTAAGGATGGCTTTTACGGCATAAGGTGACAGAGACAGATGCATTACTGTCTATTAATGAACATGACTGAAACTGCAAGATCTCCTTCAAATATAATACACTGTTCTTGCTACCGTGCTGTTACACAAGGTAAATCGACAGCCACTAAATACACTGATTAAGCAAAAATAGATTGTCTGGGACTATCTGTATCTGACTTAATGATAGCAAAATCCTAATTAATCTGTAATGGGAATGTATGTGTAAGTAGGTAGAAATGTTATAGATCTTGAAGTGTTCCATGTGTTAAGAATGTCTCTGGGCACTCAGTTCATGAATCCATCAATTGTGTCTCCTCCATCTGCTGCAAGACCTATCATAACCAATATCATTTGAGTTTCTAAGGCCTCCAGGGAACACTCATGACGTATATGGATATGATGGTGCAAAGCAATTAATATTGCAACATAGCTTCAAATCTAACTGTTCCACCTATTTGTATGATAATATGGTAGCCATATCTCCAGAGATCGGGAGCAAAAAGAGGTCTCCAAATGTATTTTTAATTAAAAGGGTCTTCACATCTCAGACACAGAATCACAGAATCTGCCATAAATTCCTGATAAAACAGTTCGAAGATGTGAGAATATTGGACCTTTGATTCCAGTTTTGCATCCCACTACTGACTGAATGGAGCGTTCTGTAAATGCTGTATATTTGAATTGAAAGAGCACAGCTGCCTCTCCATTCAGTCTACAGTTGGAGGCACCTGGTGGAATAGAGGAAAGATATATATTAAGCATTAAAATGGGTTTTCCAGGCTCCTTATACTGATGACCGATCCTCAAGATAGGTCATCAATATTCGATCAATGAGGGCCCAACACCCTCACTGATGAGATGTTCTCTGCAACCTAAAGCACCAGAGCTAGGTCTTGAATGGTACATGAATGGAGCAGATCAAGTGTAGTGGTTTTTCCAGGTTACTGCATCTCATCTCCTATTCACTTCTTTGAACTATTTTTTGCAATCATTGCATGCTTGGACCACTTCGCAAGACCTGCTGCTTTCAAGATGCTTTGACACAGATGTTTACTTATCAATTTGGCCCCTGTCAGACTTGCTCAGATCCCTATATCTCAGCATTTTTCCTGCTCCTAACATATCCACTGTTTAGATGCTGCCTGATATATTCCACTCCTTGATAGGTGACATTTACATGCGATAACATTGTCACAAGATAAACCATGTTATTCACTTCACCTGTCAATGGTCTTAATTTTATGTATGATCACTAATAACATATGTTTTGCTTTGATGGTGAAGAATAAACAACAAGTGGGTCACAATTGTGAAGTGGAACGAAATGTATTGGATCATTTAAACTTTTTTTTTTTTTAATAATAAAACTGAAAAGTTGGACGTGCAAAATTATTCGGCCCATTTACTTTTAGTTCAGAAAACTCACTCCAGAAGTTCATTGAGGATCTCTGAATGATCCAATGTTGTCCTAAATGACTGATGAAGATAAATAGAATCCACCTGTGTGTAATCAAGTCTCCGTATAAATGCACCTGCTCTGTGATAGTCTCAGGGTTCTGCATCATGAAGACCAAGGAACACATCAGGCAGGTCCGTGATACTGTTGTGGAGAAGTTTAAAGCCGGATTTGGATACCAAAAGATTTCCCAAGCTTTAAACATCCCAAGGAGCACTGTGCAAGCGATCATATTGAAATGGAAGGAGTATCAGACCACTGCAAATCTACCAAGATCCGGCCGTCCCTCTAAACTTTCATCTCAAACAAGGAGAAGACTGATCAGTAATGCAGCCAAGAGGCCCATGATCACTCTGGATGAACTGCAGAGATCTACAGCTGAGGTGGGAGAGTCTGTCCATAGGACAACAATCAGTCGAACAATTCACAAATCTGGCCTTTATGGAAGAGTGGCAAGAAGAAAGCCATTTCTCAAAGATATCCATAAAAAGTCTTGTTTACAGTTTGCCACAAGCCACCTGGGAGACACACCAAACATGTGGAAGAAGTTGCTCTGGTCAGATGAAACCAAAATCCAACTTTTTGGAAACAATGCAAAACGATGAACCCTGAACACACCATCCCCACTGTCAAACATGGTGGTGGCAGCATCATGGTTTGGGCCTGCTTTTCATCAGCAGGGACAGGGAAGATGGTTAAAATTGATGGGAAGATAGATGGAGCCAAATACAGGACCATTCTGGATGAAAACTTGTTGGAGTCTGCAAAAGACCTGAGACTAGGACGGAAATTTATCTTCCAACAAGACAATGATCCCAAACATAAAGCAAAATCTACAATGGAATGGTTCAAAAATAAACGTATCCAGGTCTTAGAATAGCCAAGTCAAAGTCCAGACCTGAATCCAATTGAGAATATGTGGAAAGAGCTGAAAACTGCTGTTCACAAACGCTCTCCATCCAACCTCAAAGAGCTCGAGCTGTTTTGCAAGGAAGAATGGGCAAGAATTTAAGTCTCTAGATGTGCAAAACTGATAGAGACATCCCCCAAGAGACCGCAGCTGTAATCGCAGCAAAAGGTGGCACAACAAAGTATTAATGCAAGGGGGCCGAATAATTTTGCACGACCAACTTTTCAGTTTTATTATTACAAAAAAGTTTAAATGATCCAATAAATTTCGTTCCACTTCACAATTGTGACCCACTTGTTGTTGATTCTTTACCAAAAATTTAAAATGTTATATCTTTTTGTTTGAAGCCTGAAATGTGGCAAAGGGTTGAAAAGTTCCAGGGGGCCAAATACTTTCGCAAGGCTCTGTATATAGATGTGTATATATTTATATATATAATATATATATATATATATATATATATAATATATATATATATATATATATATATATATATTTATATACTGTATATATATATATATATATATATATATATATATATATATATATATAATTTTCTAATGTTCTCTTTTTTTCATGTTAAAATCAGATGGGGATAAATGTAACAAGTCTAAAAAAACACTGTTCTATTCAGACAGTGTCAAGTGTTCTATATAACCTGTGTCATGTATCACTGGGAGATCTCAGGTACAGAACATTACATGCAGTGATGAGATAGCTTTGCTCAGGGCAATCTAATGTCCATCCAGTTAACCTCTATGGCTACTCCCTGCATGAAACCTTTCTTTCTAAATGTTCCACATCTAAAGGATTCATTATTTCCTTTTGTCCAGCTACCATCTACAGTTCAACTGTTGAAAAAATCCAATCTTTTCAGCCATATCCTACAGAGGTGGTTCACAAAGTTTATTTTTTGGAACCATTTCAGTTATTACTAATATCTAACTCATAGATTTAGCTAAGATATAGCAGAGCTGAATTTACCAGAAATCTCTCAATATTATTTGTGGTTTTAAACTGGGCGACAGGTGAACCTACAACATTATTTTAGAGACGTTTCTCCCATAAATGACTGGTTGTAAAAGTTCATCCTATAAAGTCTAATCATTTGGACACCTGCCATTCACAAAAACACTTGGGGGGGGAAGTCATTTTCTATTCTGCAATACGCTGAAATTAGGCGTATTTCAGGCACAGATGGTGGCGCAGTGGTTAGTTGTGACGCTATCTGCAACTTCTCCCGCTCGCGCCAGGTCTAAAATTCTGGGTATGGTGTGGGTGGGGAAGGGGACGGGCCGCTAGGCCCAACTCATTCACCATTTTCTACGCCTGTTTTAAGTGTAGAAAAAGGTCTAAATGTAAGACAGCTAGGAATTAGTCGTACATTTAGAACTGGCACTGGATGCACCAAAGTTATGGAGAGGCTTGTCCCTCTTCATAACTCCTGTGGATCCTCTGCCAGCTTGGGGTTTTATTTAGACCAGCCGGAAGACCAGAATATTTCTATGATATACAGTACCATAAATGTCAGATAAGTCCAGATCCCACCTCTGTGACCCACTGCTATCTCCAGAACGGGGACCAGAAGTGAAGGAGATCATGCGCACATCACAGTATGCTCTCCATTCCTGAAAATACCCCTGTGAGTGCAGTCAGTTGTTCTCAGAAGTCTTATAACTAGTGTTGAGCGAGCACCTGTGTACTCGGGTGCTCTGGCCGAGCACTAGGGGTTGCTCAAGTGCTCGGCCGAGCACCCGAGCATAATGTTAGTCAATGGGACTAAACCAGGCACCCCCCGCTCGGAAGAGGGGAGGGTGTCTGGTTAATAGAAAAAGGTCAGAATCGCGACTTCTCCTCGTTTACTCCTTTCACTCGTAAAAGTATGCTAATTAACTGAATTTGTACGCATTACCGGACAATGCATATGCATTAGAGTACAAATGCGTACACATTAGCATACAAATTTGCACGCATTAGCGTGCAAATCAACATTACAGTGCGGGGAAGAGACTCGAGCATTGTGCTCGAGTACACTCGGTGCTTGGCCGAACACCGCGCAGACCCGAGCGTAGGTATGCTCGGCCAAACAGCGAGTTCGGCCGAGCATGCTCGCTCAACACCACTTATAGCAGTGAATGGAAAGAACAGTGAACAAGCTCTGTAAGCTAGGGGACTGCAGGAAACACCCTGCTCTCCACACCATTCTGAAGAAAAGAGTTGGTGTAACTGGTTGGACCTGCCCTGATCTGACATTGATGGCGAATCTTTGGGATATGTCATCAGTGTCCTAGATGGGCCAGTCCCTTTAGTGCCTAACTTTTAAATGGGCAAGGTTCACATCCTCACAGGTATGTAAATGATTCTGGAGGCTCTCAGCGGTTTGAGCTCTAGCAGTGATCATGGAGATGGACATTGGTACTATGGAACCACAGATCTGCAAAATGTGAACACCAGCCATGTGCACCTTACATCGTAGGGCAATGGTTCCACAATCTGCATGTCGTGGCCAAAGCTAGGACATGTCATATCTGTTGTAGCGTGGCCACACTGACTCACAAGGATGCGGAAGTCAACGGGCCGCCACTGCAATGTGGGCTGCACACAGCCAATGTTAATGTTTTGCAGATCTGCGGTTTGCAGTCCTCAAAATGGACCGTGTGACTGCACCCTACGTCCTCTGCATTAATGATTACATTTAAAAGAAGAAGAAAGTTTTGCATTTTACTGATTTTTGGACAAAAGCCCAAACCTTGCAGGTCCTTCTTAATATGCAATTCAGGACTTTCTCATCTCCAGCTCTAAAAATGCTGCCGGCTCAGAGAATTTTTCATCTTTAAGGATGCTGATGGCTGATTAAGCAAATCTCTAATCATCCTGTGGATCTTCAGTGCGCGACACGCTCCATCCCCCAGAGCACTCATTGGCAATGTATTCAGCAGTTACGCTACACTCTTGTGATGCGCCATTGAGCAATTTCCCCCATTGTCTAGTAAAAGGCTATTACCTTAACTGTCAGAATATTTATGTTTCACGCTGGTGTTTTTTGAATTGAGTGGAAAGGTATATCTGTCTCTGGAAGACTTACCAAAGGCATCAAATGTATGTACAAGTACTGTAGGTAAAGGACATTAATGGTTAATGTAAGCAAAGTGAAATCATTACACAATGAAAAATTTCTAATATACTTTGTCACCATTTAAAAGATTTCTTCTTCTCAGTGTATGGCACTATTAAATATTTGCATTCTATGGGCTGCAAAGCTGTACAACATGCTGCACACTTAGATGTGTGGCTCATTGAAAGAGATAGCTTTGATAAGCTATGATGAGATATATATTGTTATGAGTGGGACTAAATGTGCTCATACACTTTCAGTAGCTGTCAGATGAACCCTCTTTCCATTGACAACTATCTCTCCCAACCAGTGGTGTACATAGAGAAATAAGGGTCCCATAGCAAGGATCAAACCAGGCCCCCCACACAGGACAGAAGGGTTTCTGCCTAAACCTCTCTCAATGACCCTTGGGACATTTTTCCACTGCCTTGTTTGCTAAAAGTTGTTTCTTTAGAGGGTAGAGTCCTGACCAAGTTTTCACCCCCAGTAGAAGATTAGATGATCCCAACTGGGCCCCCTCTTGCCCTGGGCTCCACAGCAGTTACATAGTCTGCAGCTATGGTAGTTACACTCCTGCTCCCAACTGTCCCATAGACGTGTTTTCAATGAGGAGTGAGGAGAAAGTCCATGAAAACAAAAGAATCAGGTAAAAAAAATCCAACTGTCCCAGTCCTTCTCTCCTCTGACATAAACTGAGAAGGGAGGTCTCCATAGACATTATATTGCTGTCCACTCCCCCCAAAATGGGGAAAGGGGGGTGTCAGCCCATAATACACTAATGTTCACAGATGCTAATCACCAGATATGCTATTTTCAATAATAATAATAATAATAATAATAATAATAATAATAATAATAATAATAATAATGAAATTAGAGTTAGTAGAAGAGGTAGGTCCTGTTCTGTGGCTCTGGTAGCCAGAGTGGAAGCATACTCCTCTAGAAGGACATGAGACTTCTGAGATGCTGTTAAAATCTTTGAAAACCTTTGACATGGAAAATGATTTTTGCATATGTTATTGGTTAACTTCAGGCAAAAAAAAGTTGCACTAAATCTCAGGCTGTAATCTTCATTCTTTTATTTATTTTCAGACCCCTTGCCATTTAGTTTACAATTTGTCCCTAGTTTTAGACTTTTCTCATGTGGACTTGAAGTGTGTGTGTGTCCATTATGCTGCTGTCTTCACTAGCTCTCATGAATCACCATAGCTTCATTCTTGGACTACTTTTCTCACCTGTAACAGACATGCTGACATGATTTTGGGATCTCTTCTATGAGGCTGCCTGTGTGATCTCTTTCACACATTTTTTGATTTTTATTTTTTTTAATGAAGTTTATTTAGAAAGCCTCTTAATTTTGCATTTACAAAGCAAATGAACAATATACAAAAATCAGTTCAAAGCCTTTACATGATAAAATCCAGCTGCCACCACTGGTGGTAGGGTGGGAAGCTTAGGTGCTTATTGCATTCTGTTTTATTACATAGTTCAGTATAGAAACACTGTGAAGTAACCTGTTTTGCACCACCTAGTGGTGGCTATAGGAAGCTAAAATTTTATTATGGGGATTTGGAGTTCTCTATAAAGAATTATTGAGCTCTAATCTCTATAAAATTAGCTCATAATTTTGAACCTATAAACCTATCTAGATTTTAACAAATAGTGTTAAATGTCGACATTCACTGTGTACATTGAGCAACTAAAAATATACTAGGCTAACTCATACACTATTGTTTATACAACTATTGTTGTGTACACTAACAGGTAAATATCCTATTACAGATGCCATATACACTATGAGATCCTGTAGGCTGAATTATAGAAGTATATATTTGGTTTTCAGTATCTATTGTCTTGTATAGGGATTTGTTGTAAAATTACAGCTCTAAAATAGGAAATACTCCTATCAATGGAATACTGGTGAAAGGATTTTTCACAGATTTGATCATCAAAAGGTACACACACTATTCCTTTATCTACCCCCTTATAATGTTTCCATAGAGAGGACTGTCGAAAGTACATGATACGATGGCAGGTCAACTCCATGCTCGGGGCTTTCAAATCCACTTCTGCTAGATGTGTGTTGATTAGAGAGCATTTACAGATAAATGTGTGGGTGTGAGCAATTAAAGTGAACATCGCAAAAGGTGAACGCTGAGATCACCGAAGCTCATTTGTTTCTCATTACCAGCTAATTTACATTGCATTGTTGTACTGGACACATTATCCTACAGTGAAACAAGAAGGAAATTAAACTTTTGAAATCTCTACGTTTCAAGACTTTATTTGTATTGCTTGAAAAGTCCCAAGAATCTGCAGGAACAGGATAGCAGCAGATGGGACATAAGACAAGCTAATATTACCAAGCAAATAGGCATAGTACAGTAGGAAATTTCTAAAATTAGGTCAACACCAAAGGAGTTATTCAGGAAAAGACATCGATGACCTATCCTCAGGATAGGTCATCATTGTCTTTTGCTGGATAGCCCCTTTAATGTTGACCTGAGTTTGAGAACTTTCCGATCAGCTGTTAGAAGAGGTTGAGCACTCTGTGAAAGCTGCTATCTCTTCCTAGTCCATGTGACATCACCGTACATCGGTCACATTGCATAGTTGCCACTCAGCTCCATTCAAGTCAATAGGGCTGAGCTACAATACCAATAACTGCCACTATACGATGTATGGCACTCTGCTTGGAAAGCCGCTGGGAGGCCTAAGAGGTCATCAGAGCTCCAGTGAGCGCAGCAGCAACCTTAAACAGCTGATTGGCGGGGTATTCTGAGGATAGGTTACACATGTGTTCCTACCTTCATAGTGGCATGCACAAGGTCTTTAGGGTGTTCGATGGTTCAGGATACGGTCCCGGTTCTTCCTAGGGACTTTCTCAATTTCTGGAGCGAGCCCCGGCCGGTGGCTCAGCTCCGCTTGCTTGTCTGTAGCTCACGCTCACTCAGAGCGTGCGGTGACTTCACCTGTGCTACGGATAGGTAATTGAGCCAAACTTGCTAACCTACGCGTTTCAAACAACACGGTGTTCTTCCTCAGGGTATTTTTCCAGTTAGGCTCTGTATCCTCCTTTATATCTCCACCTCATTAACCCCTCTTGTGCCATCTTACTCAAAGGTAAATAATTCTATTCCTGTGTTCAGGCCTCCAGGCATCAGGGTGTGTCTCCACCTCATTAACCCCTCTTGCGCCACCTTACTCAAAGGCAAATAATTCTATGTCTGTGTTCAGACCTCCAGGCATCAGGGTATCCATTTCATAGATCCACCTGGTCTCCGCTCGTGACATTTTTTTAATAAAATCCCCTCCTCGTTTATCTTGTTTAATAATTTCCAAACCGCAGAATTGTGTTTTTATAAACTTTCCATTGTGTGTTTCTTTATAATGTCTTGACAATGGGTGCCCTTCGTATTTTCTAGTTATATTATACACATGCTCTCTTATATGTTCCTTTAATTTTCTTTTTGTGCGACCAATGTAAATTTTATTGCAAGGACATTTAATGGCGTATATTACCCCTTCACTCTGACAGGTTATATGCTGATCAATATCATATTTATATGTCCCCTTCTTATTTTCTATCCTATGTTGTTTTTTATTTTCTCCAGATTTTCTACATCCCTTGCATGTATTGCATGGGAAGTGTCACGCCTGGGCGCAGTGCGCCGCTACACTGGTCCCGTCAGCGGGACTGTTCCCCGCGGCCGCTGCTGTCTCTTTCTCCACAAGCTTCTAATGCGGTGATTCCAGCAAATAGTACAAAATCTGCGGAAACTGTACTCTCGCCCCATCTAGGGGCTGGCAGCAGGTACTGCAGCTCTTACACCTTCTGTGAAACCGTCATCAGTCCTGCACCTGATCCCTATCAGAGGCCTATTTAAAGCAGCTCTGTGCGCATGTCTGATGCCAGAGTATCAGGTCTTCCTGCGTACTCCAGCTCTGTGCTCGTGTCTGTTCCTGTGATTCTGATCAACCCTTGTCTCTGCTAACCTGCTGACTATCCAGTCTATCCAGCTTTACCACTGCTTGTACACGGCTAAGCGACCTGCTAGTTCCCGGCCGCACAAATCCAACCCGCTTTGCGGCGGGCTCTGGTGAAAACCCGGGGGCTAGTTAGACTCCGCACGCCAGTACTTGTTAGTACTTGAAAGCTGGCCAAACGGAACTACATCCGGCCAGCAAGGTTAGTGACAGGAAGAAACCTTTGGGGATACCATTCATTATATTTTTCGTGTTATTCATATTTTTTCTATTCCCTCTATTGTTTACACTGACTCCTCCTATACACCGGTCAGTCGAGGCTACTATATTACCTATATTCTTTGCTTTTCGATATACGAATTTGGGTTTCTCTGTGATATATTCCCCTAATATTCTATCCTCTTTTAATAGATCCCAATATTTGTTGATTATATCTCTAAATTTTTTTGTGTAACCATTATAGGGAATAATGATAGGTGGCATAACTACAGGTTCTCCCATTTTTCTTCTTTATTTCCCTCATTTTTCTCCTTCTGTATGTTTTTGATTAATGTTTCCCTTTCTATTGCTCTTATGTCATTTCTCTGCTCTATCAACTTTTCTTTATTGTATCCCTTTGCCAAAAATTTATTCTGAAGTATCTCCGCCTCTTCTTCATATTCATTTATTTTGGTGCAATTTCTTCTGAGGCGGAGAAACTGACTTTTCGGAATGTTTTCCAACCAGCGTGGGAGGTGGCAACTAGTTTTTGCTATAAAGCTATTAGAATCTGTCGGTTTGGTGTAGGTTTTTGTATTAATTTTTCCTTCCTCGATATAAATAGTTAAATCTAGAAAATTTATAGTTTTTTTACTATATTCTAAACTAAATTCTAAATAAAACTCATTTTTATTTATTTCATTAAAAAATTCCATCAAACTGTCTTCCCCTTTTTCCCATATAAAAACCACATCATCAATAAAACGTCGCCAGAGGAAGAGGCCCGACCGGAGTCCGCCATCTTTGTGTATGTATTGCTCCTCCCACTTTCCAACATACAGATTAGCGAACCCCGGTGCGAACCTCGTCCCCATAGCGGTACCCCATGTCTGTAGATAAAAATCCTTATTATACATAAAAAAAAAATTTCTGTAAAATAAACATTATGCATTCTAATATATAATTTATTTGGGTTTCTGGTAATTCTCCCTTTTTCTTTATAAAATGCTCCACTGCTTCGCATCCTTTAGGGTTCTCTATGATGCTATATAATGACTTGACGTCTAAAGTACCTATTATATAGTTTGGTTTCCATTGTATCTCTTCTATTATACTTAAAATATGTGTGGTGTCCTTCAAGTATGCTGGAAGCATTTGTGCATACTCCTGAAGGAAATGGTCTATATATTTAGACAAACCACTAGTCAAACAGTTAATTCCGGAGACTATAGGTCTCCCGGGGGGATTTTTTGTATCTTTATGAATCTTGGGGTTATAATAGAAAGCTGCTGTTTTTGGATGTTTAATCTCTATAAATTCTGCTTCCTGTTTCGTTAATATCCCCAATTTTTTTCCCTTTTTTGATTAAGATGTTCATTTCCTTCTTGTATATGTTCATAGGGTTTCCATTTTTTAATTTTCTATATGTTCTTTCATCACTAAGAATATTAACGGCCTCATTTTCATACATTTCTTGATCTAAAATGACTATCCCTCCCCCTTTATCAGCTGGGCGGATAATCACTTTTTTATTTTCCTGCATGCTTATTAGTGCTTCTTTCTCCTTTTTTGTTATGTTCGTCATATACTTAAAATTCTTTGGTTTTTTTACTTTTCTGATGTCTCTTGTGACTAACGTCATAAATGTGTTTAATGCTGCTGAATATTCATGTGTTGGATGAAACTTTGATTTTGCTTTCAAGTTTGTATGTTTATATTCTATTTTATTGTCTTCCTCTTCTATAATTTTCTGTAATTTCCCTCCTCTGTTCTTTTCCTTTTCTTTTTGCAATTCCATTTTTTGATTCTTTTTTATAAAATACTTTTTCAGCACCAACCTGCGCATAAATTTCCGCATCCCTATGAACGCTTCAAACTTATTGAAGGAAGCCATGGGAGCAAATTTCAAACCTTTTGATAAGATTCTCTTCTCATCCTCCGTTAGTATGTATCTACTGAGATTATACATTTTTTGTTGTTGTTCTTGTCCCCCCCCTTGTTTCCTTCCTTTTCATTTATTTCTGTTTCTGTTTTTTGTAATTGTTTTTTCTTTTTATTACACTTCCCTCCTCTACATCCTTTCTTATATTTCCACTTTCTCTTCTCCGGGCCTGAAAAAAAATATAGCGTTTTAGTGTGCGGAACATTGAGACATATGTGCTAACTACCGTTACAGAGGTGAACTGAGTGGTATACTAAATCCTACAGAGGAAAGTTATTGAATTAAAGGTACAACCTAGGTGAATAAGGGATATTCACATACCAGTTGCGCGGTGCCATTATATAGATATATACGCATTTGGTTTTCCAGAACAGCAGGTGTGCAGTACTGCTGCGGTAACGGCAGCAACAATAAGTGTCTCCAAAGGTAGCGCTAGTGGATAGTTTTCTGGATATATTCTGAGGATAGGTCATTATCATCTTTTCCAGGTTAAACTTTTTATGTCTGATCTTGTGCTAATCTATGTATGGTGGTGGCAGACCATCAGAATTACAGATTTGGCTAAAAACCTGTTGTTTCACTTATGTTTGATAGATTTATTTGCAACATAAATATAAGTGAAAAATAGCTTCTCATTTGGAAAAATACATCTTATAAAGTGTAGCTGCTGACTATCAAATTCACTCCACAGAGATCCCCCCTGGGTATAAACTGATAGAGCAGTAAAAAGCGAAAGAAAACAGGTTTATAGAGGCAGCAAACAACATAAACAATCTACAGATAGCTCTGCAAACACAACACCTCACATACAAACAGCATTAACTCTGTCATATTATTATTGTTATTTGTTTTTACTATGATATTATTATTATTATTATTATTATTATTATTCTTTGAGTATTATTTTTTGCAAATTTGATAGAAGAACTAATGAAGCCCTAGGGACACTTTCAAACAGTCAGTGTTAGGTCAGTGTCTGATCAGTAATTTCCATCAGTAATTTTTAGGTATTTTTCACACGAAAGATACAGAATGAGTCAGGGTCTGATAAGGAAAAACTGAATGTTTCACGATTTTGCTCAATATTTCAGTTTTCTCTTCTGGATTACGTCTTTTTGCATCCGTTTTAAAGGCATATCAAGAAAAACTGAAGAATAGCATTCAGCATCTTCTAACAACCATCAGTGAAAGATATCTTGCATCTGGATACCCTCTGTTTTTCACATATGCCCCATTCATTTCTATGGGGTCAGGGCTGTGTGAAAAACACACAAGAACATGCTGCAATTTTTTTCCTGAAGGCAGAGGCAATGCGTGGAACCCAGAGGTGTAGCAACCAGGGGGGGGGGGGGCAGGGGGGGCGACGGCTCCGGGTCCAGTGCCTGCCCGAGACCAGCAGGGATGGCCTTAGTACAATCAGCCTGGCCTGGGACGTGCTGCTCTAGGCACAGTTGCAGGCCCGGACTGGCCATCTGCCGGACTGGGCATTTGCCCGGTAGGCTGCAAGATATTTTGAAAAAGTGGGCCGCCCAGCGCAAATATCAGACGGGCCCTTTAAATATGTAAATAAGGTGAATACAAGTGAGTGCTTCCATTATGGAAGCACTCACTTATATGTAGGGACCCCCATCAGACCTCAGATCACCCCACCCAGCCACATAAGGTTAAAATAAAAACCTTTCTTACCTGTCCTGCGCTGCGGCGCGCACTATGACCTGACGCTGAGTGCAGCTTCACATTCTGCTGATCGGATGTCTGATGGGGGCATATTAAGCTGATCTGAGGTCTGATGGGGGCACATTAAGCTGATCTGAGGTCTGATGGGGGCACATTAAGCTGATCTGAGGTCTGATGGGGGCACATTAAGCTAATCTGAGGTCTGATGGGGGCACATTCTGGTGATCTGAGGTCTGATGGGGGCACATTCTGTTGATATGAGGTCTGATGTGGGTACATTCTGCTGATCTGAGGTCTGATGGGGGCACATTCTGTTGATCTGAGGTCTGATGGGGGCACAGTGGGCTGATCTGAGGTGTGGTGGGCGCACAGTGAGCTGGTATGTTTATCATGACTCCTTTTGTTGCATTAATTTTGCTGGCAAGTTCTAGATACGGTACATTGCTGCGATAGTTATGTAGAAATATAGTAAATACATGCCGGCACAATAGCAGGCTAAGGGCCAGTTCACATCTCAATTTTTCCATCAGTTATTTGCATCAGTTTTTTTTAACCAAAACCAGGTGTGTAGAGTACACAGAGATAAGGTATAATGGAAAGACTTGCACCTGTTCTGTATGTTCGACCACAGCTGGTTTTAGTTTAAAATAACTGATGCAAAAAAATGTGAATTGGCCCTAATTCTAAAAGGTGAATTCCATATATGGCTGTTATAAGATGCATTCCAACAGGACTCACAATCGATCAGCTGTCTTGGACACGCCCAGTGGCTAACCTGCTATGATGTATCATCATGCTGCAAAAAAATGCAGGACAAAGTGAC
>ONZH01022492.1:0-52301 GCA_900303285.1 Rhinella marina
AATGGTTCCACACTGCTGTGTGAAATGGATTTGTATCACTGAGCTAAAACAACAAAAAACTTTTTTTTATATATTTTTTTTAATATATTTTTTTGTAGTTTTGTTTTTTTTGGAACGTGACGTGCAGAAACTATCGTAGACCTAACTCACACCCTGTTAATGGTGGCTATTTTGACTGCGACCCAGACAAATGTCGCACAGAGATTTTTGTGATCAAGCTATATACGTGAGAGCAAAAGACCTGGTTGGATTACGTGACGTACAGACAGTGTCACCTGGACAGAAAATAGTGAGTATACTGAACTGTGACACACAGAATGGTTCCACACTGCTGTGTGAAATGGATTTGTATCACTGAGCTAAAACAACAAAAAAACTATTTTTTTATATATTTTTTATATATTTTTTTTGTAGTTTTGTTTTTTTTGGAACGTGACATGCAGAAACTATCGTAGACCTAACTCACACCCTGTTAATGGTGGCTATTTTGACTGCGACCCAGACAAATGTCGCACAGAGATTTTTGTGATCAAGCTATATACGTGAGAGCAAAAGACCTGGTTGGATTACGTGACGTACAGAAAGTGTCACCTGGACAGAAAATAGTGAGTGTACTGAACTGTGACACACAGAATGGTTCCACACTGCTGTGTGAAATGGATTTGTATCACTGAGCTAAAACAACAAAAAAACTATTTTTTTATATATTTTTTTATATATTTTTTTGTAGTTTTGTTTTTTTTGGAACGTGACGTGCAGAAACTATCGTAGACCTAACTCACACCCTGTTAATGGTGGCTATTTTGACTGCGACCCAGACAAATGTCGCACAGAGATTTTTGTGATCAAGCTATATACGTGAGAGCAAAAGACCTGGTTGGATTACGTGACGTACAGAAAGTGTCACCTGGACAGAAAATAAGTGAGTGTAACTGAACTGTGACACACAGAATGGTTCCACACTGCTGTGTGAAATGGATTTGTATCACTGAGCTAAAACAACAAAAAACTATTTTTTTATATATTTTTTTATATATTTTTTTGTAGTTTTGTTTTTTTTGGAACGTGACGTGCAGAAACTATCGTAGACCTAACTCACACCCTGTTAATGGTGGCTATTTTGACTGCGACCCAGACAAATGTCGCACAGAGATTTTTGTGATCAAGCTATATACGTGAGAGCAAAAGACCTGGTTGGATTACGTGACGTACAGAAAGTGTCACCTGGACAGAAAATAGTGAGTGTACTGAACTGTGACACACAGAATGGTTCCACACTGCTGTGTGAAATGGATTTGTATCACTGAGCTAAAACAACAAAAAAACTATTTTTTTATATATTTTTTTTAATATATTTTTTTGTAGTTTTGTTTTTTTTGGAACGTGACGTGCAGAAACTATCGTAGACCTAACTCACACCCTGTTAATGGTGGCTATTTTGACTGCGACCCAGACAAATGTCGCACAGAGATTTTTGTGATCAAGCTATATACGTGACAGCAAAAGACCTGGTTGGATTACGTGACGTACAGAAAGTGTCACCTGGACAGAAAATAGATGAGTGTACCTGAACTGTGACACACAGAATGGTTCCACACTGCTGTGTGAAATGGATTTGTATCACTGAGCTAAAACAACAAAAAAACTATTTTTTTATATATTTTTTTATATATTTTTTTTGTAGTTTTGTTTTTTTTGGAACGTGACGTGCAGAAACTATCGTAGACCTAACTCACACCCTGTTAATGGTGGCTATTTTGACTGCGACCCAGACAAATGTCGCACAGAGATTTTTGTGATCAAGCTATATACGTGAGAGCAAAAGACCTGGTTGGATTACGTGACGTACAGAAAGTGTCACCTGGACAGAAAATAGTGAGTGTACTGAACTGTGACACACAGAATGGTTCCACACTGCTGTGTGAAATGGATTTGTATCACTGAGCTAAAACAACAAAAAAACTATTTTTTTATATATTTTTTTTATATATTTTTTTGTAGTTTTGTTTTTTTTGGAACGTGACGTGCAGAAACTATCGTAGACCTAACTCACACCCTGTTAATGGTGGCTATTTTGACTGCGACCCAGACAAATGTCGCACAGAGATTTTTGTGATCAAGCTATATACGTGACAGCAAAAGACCTGGTTGGATTACGTGACGTACAGAAAGTGTCACCTGGACAGAAAATACGAATTGGAGTGAGTAGACAGCTGAACTGTGACACACAGAATGGTTCCACACTGCTGTGTGAAATGGATTTGTATCACTGAGCTAAAACAACAAAAAAACTATTTTTTTATATATTTTTTTATATATTTTTTTTGTAGTTTTGTTTTTTTTGGAACGTGACGTGCAGAAACTATCGTAGACCTAACTCACACCCTGTTAATGGTGGCTATTTTGACTGCGACCCAGACAAATGTCGCACAGAGATTTTTGTGATCAAGCTATATACGTGAGAGCAAAAGACCTGGTTGGATTACGTGACGTACAGAAAGTGTCACCTGGACAGAAAATAGTGAGTGTACTGAACTGTGACACACAGAATGGTTCCACACTGCTGTGTGAAATGGATTTGTATCACTGAGCTAAAACAACAAAAAAACTATTTTTTTATATATTTTTTTTATATATTTTTTTGTAGTTTTGTTTTTTTTGGAACGTGACGTGCAGAAACTATCGTAGACCTAACTCACACCCTGTTAATGGTGGCTATTTTGACTGCGACCCAGACAAATGTCGCACAGAGATTTTTGTGATCAAGCTATATACGTGAGAGCAAAAGACCTGGTTGGATTACGTGACGTACAGAAAGTGTCACCTGGACAGAAAATAGTGAGTGTACTGAACTGTGACACACAGAATGGTTCCACACTGCTGTGTGAAATGGATTTGTATCACTGAGCTAAAACAACAAAAAAACTATTTTTTTATATATTTTTTTTATATATTTTTTTGTAGTTTTGTTTTTTTTGGAACGTGACGTGCAGAAACTATCGTAGACCTAACTCACACCCTGTTAATGGTGGCTATTTTGACTGCGACCCAGACAAATGTCGCACAGAGATTTTTGTGATCAAGCTATATACGTGAGAGCAAAAGACCTGGTTGGATTACGTGACGTACAGAAAGTGTCACCTGGACAGAAAATAGTGAGTGTACTGAACTGTGACACACAGAATGGTTCCACACTGCTGTGTGAAATGGATTTGTATCACTGAGCTAAAACAACAAAAAAACTATTTTTTTATATATTTTTTTTATATATTTTTTTGTAGTTTTGTTTTTTTTGGAACGTGACGTGCAGAAACTATCGTAGACCTAACTCACACCCTGTTAATGGTGGCTATTTTGACTGCGACCCAGACAAATGTCGCACAGAGATTTTTGTGATCAAGCTATATACGTGAGAGCAAAAGACCTGGTTGGATTACGTGACGTACAGAAAGTGTCACCTGGACAGAAAATAGTGAGTGTACTGAACTGTGACACACAGAATGGTTCCACACTGCTGTGTGAAATGGATTTGTATCACTGAGCTAAAACAACAAAAAAACTATTTTTTTATATATTTTTTTTATATATTTTTTTGTAGTTTTGTTTTTTTGGAACGTGACGTGCAGAAACTATCGTAGACCTAACTCACACCCTGTTAATGGTGGCTATTTTGACTGCGACCCAGACAAATGTCGCACAGAGATTTTTGTGATCAAGCTATATACGTGAGAGCAAAAGACCTGGTTGGATTACGTGACGTACAGAAAGTGTCACCTGGACAGAAAATAGTGAGTGTACTGAACTGTGACACACAGAATGGTTCCACACTGCTGTGTGAAATGGATTTGTATCACTGAGCTAAAACAACAAAAAACTATTTTTTTATATATTTTTTTTATATATTTTTTTTGTAGTTTTGTTTTTTTTGGAACGTGACGTGCAGAAACTATCGTAGACCTAACTCACACCCTGTTAATGGTGGCTATTTTGACTGCGACCCAGACAAATGTCGCACAGAGATTTTTGTGATCAAGCTATATACGTGAGAGCAAAAGACCTGGTTGGATTACGTGACGTACAGAAAGTGTCACCTGGACAGAAAATAGTGAGTGTACTGAACTGTGACACACAGAATGGTTCCACACTGCTGTGTGAAATGGATTTGTATCACTGAGCTAAAACAACAAAAAACTATTTTTTTATATATTTTTTTATATATTTTTTTGTAGTTTTGTTTTTTTTGGAACGTGACGTGCAGAAACTATCGTAGACCTAACTCACACCCTGTTAATGGTGGCTATTTTGACTGCGACCCAGACAAATGTCGCACAGAGATTTTTGTGATCAAGCTATATACGTGAGAGCAAAAGACCTGGTTGGATTACGTGACGTACAGAAAGTGTCACCTGGACAGAAAATACGATTGGAGTGAGTAACTGAACTGTGACACACAGAATGGTTCCACACTGCTGTGTGAAATGGATTTGTATCACTGAGCTAAAACAACAAAAAAACTATTTTTTTATATATTTTTTTTATATATTTTTTTGTAGTTTTGTTTTTTTTGGAACGTGACGTGCAGAAACTATCGTAGACCTAACTCACACCCTGTTAATGGTGGCTATTTTGACTGCGACCCAGACAAATGTCGCACAGAGATTTTTGTGATCAAGCTATATACGTGAGAGCAAAAGACCTGGTTGGATTACGTGACGTACAGAAAGTGTCACCTGGACAGAAAATACGATTGAGTGAGTGGACAACTGAACTGTGACACACAGAATGGTTCCACACTGCTGTGTGAAATGGATTTGTATCACTGAGCTAAAACAACAAAAAAACTATTTTTTTATATATTTTTTTATATATTTTTTTTGTAGTTTTGTTTTTTTTGGAACGTGACGTGCAGAAACTATCGTAGACCTAACTCACACCCTGTTAATGGTGGCTATTTTGACTGCGACCCAGACAAATGTCGCACAGAGATTTTTGTGATCAAGCTATATACGTGAGAGCAAAAGACCTGGTTGGATTACGTGACGTACAGAAAGTGTCACCTGGACAGAAAATAGTGAGTGTACTGAACTGTGACACACAGAATGGTTCCACACTGCTGTGTGAAATGGATTTGTATCACTGAGCTAAAACAACAAAAAAACTATTTTTTTATATATTTTTTTATATATTTTTTTTGTAGTTTTGTTTTTTTTGGAACGTGACGTGCAGAAACTATCGTAGACCTAACTCACACCCTGTTAATGGTGGCTATTTTGACTGCGACCCAGACAAATGTCGCACAGAGATTTTTGTGATCAAGCTATATACGTGAGAGCAAAAGACCTGGTTGGATTACGTGACGTACAGAAAGTGTCACCTGGACAGAAAATAGTGAGTGTACTGAACTGTGACACACAGAATGGTTCCACACTGCTGTGTGAAATGGATTTGTATCACTGAGCTAAAACAACAAAAAAACTATTTTTTTATATATTTTTTTTATATATTTTTTTGTAGTTTTGTTTTTTTTGGAACGTGACGTGCAGAAACTATCGTAGACCTAACTCACACCCTGTTAATGGTGGCTATTTTGACTGCGACCCAGACAAATGTCGCACAGAGATTTTTGTGATCAAGCTATATACGTGAGAGCAAAAGACCTGGTTGGATTACGTGACGTACAGAAAGTGTCACCTGGACAGAAAATACGATTGGAGTGAGTGGACAGCTGAACTGTGACACACAGAATGGTTCCACACTGCTGTGTGAAATGGATTTGTATCACTGAGCTAAAACAACAAAAAAACTATTTTTTTATATATTTTTTTATATATTTTTTTGTAGTTTTGTTTTTTTTGGAACGTGACGTGCAGAAACTATCGTAGACCTAACTCACACCCTGTTAATGGTGGCTATTTTGACTGCGACCCAGACAAATGTCGCACAGAGATTTTTGTGATCAAGCTATATACGTGAGAGCAAAAGACCTGGTTGGATTACGTGACGTACAGAAAGTGTCACCTGGACAGAAAATAGTGAGTGTACTGAACTGTGACACACAGAATGGTTCCACACTGCTGTGTGAAATGGATTTGTATCACTGAGCTAAAACAACAAAAAAACTATTTTTTTATATATTTTTTTAATATATTTTTTTGTAGTTTTGTTTTTTTTGGAACGTGACGTGCAGAAACTATCGTAGACCTAACTCACACCCTGTTAATGGTGGCTATTTTGACTGCGACCCAGACAAATGTCGCACAGAGATTTTTGTGATCAAGCTATATACGTGAGAGCAAAAGACCTGGTTGGATTACGTGACGTACAGACAGTGTCACCTGGACAGAAAATAGTGAGTGTACTGAACTGTGACACACAGAATGGTTCCACACTGCTGTGTGAAATGGATTTGTATCACTGAGATATAACAATTAAAAAAAAAGGGGTTATATATTGCGATAGCTGCACTACTAGTGCCAGCCAGCCAGCCAGCCAAGCCAGGAGACAAAAAAAATTTTCTTGTGGCCCTTAGAAGGGCTGTTGGGTTCTTTGTGGGTGATTCCTGCCTAACAGAGAACTAAATGCAGGCCCTAACACTCTCCTGGAACGCAGCAGCTCTATCCCTAATGTCATCCAGACAGCATCTGAGCCGAGCACCGCGGGCAGTCACTAGTATATTCCAGAGTCACCTGATCAGGCCAGCCAACCCCTGCTATCGACATGTAAGGGCTCCACGTGATGCTGGGTGTACCGCAGAGTCTCCTGGCTTGTGATTGGCTGAGTTTATAGGCGCCAAAAAAGCACGATGTGGAAGTTGCTATTTCCTCGAGCATGGCGAGATACTCGTCCGAGCAGCGAGCACTTACGAGTACCGTAATACTCGAACGAGCACCAAGCTCGGACGAGTATGCTCGCTTATCTCTAGTCCAAATTGATGGAAGGCAGGGCCAGCAATACCATATTGTGGCACATTATACCACCCCAACAGAGCCAAATACCACAGTCCATCACAAAATACTGTCAGCAACACAAAATACATCCCCAAAACTTCCACTGGCCGGCCGTGAGAAGGAGATTTCTCTGTAAGGTCTATGGCCAATCCGCCCCTAGATGGAGTCATGTGACCTAACTTGGGATCTACAAACAGGAACTAGATTGGTAATGAAAGTATATTACAAAGTTACATATTGAAGAACATTTTGATGTATGAGATCAGGTAGTATATATTTGGATAAGCTCTTTAAAGGGCTTGACCCAAAATGAAAATTTGACACCTATCTACAGGAAAGATGATAAGTGTCTGATAGGTGGTGATCAACTGCTGTGTCTCCTATTTGAATAGAAGGACAATTAAGCATATGCACTGTCACTCCATTCAAAGTCTATTGGTCTCCTGAAGATAGCCAAAAACAGCTTACTCAGTGTACAGCAGGCTCGGAATAGCCTACAGGGTAACAGGTGAATCCCCCAATGGGCCCCTGAGCAAGTGGGGCCCCAGTCCTTCACCCCTTGCACAAGTGGCTCATGGCACCGTAGAATGACTGCACTACATGCAGATAGGCATATTACAGGATCTGAGCTCACATATTCATCCATATAAAAATTGGGTAGATTATTTAAGAGATTAGCCAGTTAATTATTACAGATGCATTGGGTGGTGGAGATGACTTCTAAGCACAGAGGCAGGCCAGCCAGGATCCTCTTTATCTAGGAACCTGCCTTCTAAAAGTCGTTGCAGGGCCCCCCATGATCCATCATCAGCAAGCGTGTTGCTACTGTTTGCCGCTGTGTGAGCAGGTAGTATTTGCATGTACCTGTACATTGGGTCCCCAAACTGACACTGTATAGCGGCATACCAAGTCACTGTGGTTTGGTACTACACAATCATTTGCACTTCATATGTATGGAAATGCCACTAAGGGAAGTGTACCACTGTATGAAACATTATGAGGTGCCATATATTGAGATATCCTCCTCTAAAACATTGCTCTCTTTTATGTATTTATGCCATGTAGCATTTTATTCTGTTGGATTTGCATGAAATGCAATAAAAAAATGAAAGCCATACAGAAGTACAGTAAAGCCCCATAAACCTTTACAGGTACCCTATTATGGCTCTGTACAACACAGAGATGTAATACAGATTGTGCCTAAGGGCTAATAGTACATATCCCCAATGTTTCCCTAATATGTTACAGCACTGCTATAGTGTGGTGCAATTAAAAAAATGTATGATTCCTCTGTGAACCTTTTCCTTTATTCCAGCATGGGTAGAATTCACTGCTTTTAGTAGAAGAAAGTATTATTTTTTCCCTTCTTTTAAAATGACCTGGAAACAATGAGGATTCAACTACTTTTAAGTTACCTGAAATAATGACTCCCTGGTCATTTTCCCCTAGAGCAGTTGACATTATAGTGTCATTAATCCTATATTTTTACCTTCATGTTTCTGCTGCTTGTGTGATTTCCCAGCAATAGACTCCAGGACATTTTACCTTTTGTTACAATGTCCCTATTCTTTTTAAATTCTTCTTACAAATCAGTGTCCCAATTCTTCAGTATTCATGATATCCAGCATGCAAAACAAGAAGAAAAAGCTTAGGTGGATTCATTAAAAATAGATCTGCTTTTTGTAGAATATTTATATTTTCTTTTGTTTTTTACTTGCATTTTTTGCAAACCAGTTTGGTTTTAATTTTATGTCCTTAATTTTATGATGTCTTGTCCCAAACAAAAGATTTTTTTAGCGCAGTTATTACAAAAGTACTTAATGTTAAGGATTGCCACACACATTGCTTTCTTAAGTTAGCATGAAATCAATATGTAATAATGCTTTCCAACTGTCAGCTATTTTTTAATGCAGTTTAAGTTACTAATGTCTGTTCTCCTTTATTTCAGTTAAGTTTACCAATCATTTTGGGGGCAGAGAGGGTTTCCGTTAATTAAATTTTTCTTCTGCATTTCTTTCTCATATTCATTTTCCTGTTGTACGAAAATGAAAAAGAATAGGCTGCATTAATAGATATTTATCGATTTATAACATTAGAGTGTGTTCATGTATAGGAAGGGGTTCTTTTAAAAGGAAAGTGTCATCAGAAAATGACCTATTGTTTACATCATGTGTTTATGTTAAACATATTTTTTAACTCCTTCACGCCCAGCGCCGTACATGTACGGCGCTTGGGGACGTGACTTGCCGCGAACGCCGTAGTACTACGGTGTGCGCCCGCCCGATCAGCTGCAGGGGACCTTAGGCATAATGGCTGCCATCCCTGCAAGCTTGTGAGATCCAGCCCCCTGGATCTCACAGGAAGCAGGCTGCAAGTCTATTACATTGAGTAATACACTTACAGCCAATGCATTACAATACAGAAGTATTGTAATGCATTGTAAAGGAGATCAGACACCCAAAAGTTGAAGTCCCAGAGTGGGACAAAAATAAAGTGAAAAAAGTTAAAAAAATAAAGTTTAAAAAAAATAGTTTCAACAATCTACAATTTTCATAGTCATGAAAATACAGAAAACTCTTTGAATGAGAAGGTGTGTCCAAACTTTTGGTCTGCACTGTATATTGAGGCTTAGTTTGCTATTAACCCTTGCTGCAAGAAAAAAATTGATTAACATGAAAAATCTGCTTAAAAAATGAAATTTTGAAATTTCGCCTCCATTTTCATTTAATTCTTGTGGAACACCTAAAGTGTTAACAAAGTTTGTAACGTCAGGTTTGAATAATTTGAGGGGTGTAGTTTCTAAATTGGGGTCATTTATGGGTGGCTTCCATTATGTAAGCCCCTCAATCTGAATTGGTGCTTAAAAAAATGGTTTTGGAAATTTTGTTGAAAATGTGAAAAATGGCTTCTAAACTTCTAAGCTTTCTAACCTCCTAAATTACTAAAATGACATTTACAAAATGATGCCAACATAAACTAGACATATGGGGAATGATGACTGATAACTATTTTATGAGGTATTACTATCTGCCTTAAAAGTAGAGAAATTCAAATTTAGAAAATCGTGAATTTTTCCAAATTTTTGGTAAATTTGGGATTTAAAAAAAAAATAAAGTAAAAATATATTGACTCAAATTTACCACTGTCATGAAGTACAATGTGTCACGAGAAAACAATTTCAGAATGGCTTGGATAAGTAAAAGTGTTTTAAAGTTATTACCACATAAAGTGACACATGTCAGTTTTGCAAAAAATTGCCTGGGCAGAAATGTGAAAACTGGCCCGGGGTTAAAAGGGTTAAACAATTTTTGGCAATGTTATTTTTAATTTCAAAATAATTTAAAAAAAACATAAATTCTTGCATTTGCTAGTAAACCTAATAATAGGCACCACTTTTTCATTTGTACTGCCTTATTTGCTTATCCTTACAGACAGGATTAGAATGACAGATATCACCTATATATAGATAACACAGGATCCACCATTCACAATAGGTAATTGTCAGAGCTTATCTTCTCCCTCCTAACCTTGCACAGGTCACAGATAGTGTTGAATGAACTTCGATCCGAATTTTAGGGCAAATTTGATTTGCTGCAAAGCTGAATTTCCTCTTGCTTTGTGGTAGCAAATCAATTTAACCTGAAATAGTGTAAAAACAAAAAAAATCATACTTACCTTCTCCATTTGCTTCTCCGCTGCCGTCTTGCTTGAAGATCTCGAACAAAATCCAGTGCGTGGTGATGTATGATGTCACCACGCCGTCTGGCGTGATGACGTAATTGCGGGCCACCTGAGATTTCATTCCAGATCTTCAAGCAGGGTGGCAGCTGGCCCGTCACGATCAAATGGATATGATAAGTATGTTATTTAAAAAAATTTTACACTCCGTTATTTATATCAGATCCCGCAATCATATATGTACGTGGCATCTGAGGAGTACAATGACGGAGAGTGGAGCAATAGCGGCTCCCTGTCATTGCACTCACTTCTTACAAAGAAATGCACTTCTTGGTGAAGTAATTCATCACAAAGCAGATTTTTTTGTAAAATTCGGCAAAGCAGCTGAATCAAACTTTTCATAAATTTGCTCATCTCTAGTCCCAGAGTATGCCTAGAAAACTCTCCTATAGAAGTCACCAGGGTCATTTACAAAAACTGGCTTTTTGCACTGGTCTTTTACTCCCCTTTTAATCTTGCTTTGCTGGTGGAAGATGCACCTAATTTATGACAAAGTGTGTGCCTCATCATAAATTAGGCTCACCTTCAGCAGTTTGTGTGCCTGGAGGAAAAACTAGACTAGTTGCTGGCTGGGGTAGTTTTATTTCCAACATTTATGCCTGTTTCCAGGCATATTGTAAATGTTGAGAAACAAAGAAATGATCAGGGAAAATCATGATTATAAGCAAAAATACCTCCTGATGAAGCATTGAGCGAAACGCGCGTCGGGGTACGGGAGAGCACGGGCGGTCTGGTATATGTATACTATGTAATTTTGGGTCGGTTATGCTATCTAGGACACTATACTGGTATCTGCTGATATGCTCTTGCATTATGTACGATTTAGCATACTGACCCCTTTTATGAACATAGGATACATCTTTCTTTACTTTTTCTTCCTGGCTGCCCCGTTTAGTTTTATGTCTGATGTGTGACCATGCTACCACCAATGCATTGATTGTATGTTTTTAACCATGTGATTTTAGATTATTGTACTAATAAAGTATTTTTGCTTATAATCGTGATTTTCCCCGATCATTTCTTTGTTTCTTTGGTTCTATATATGGGCCTTTAACTCGGGGTTACGTACATAGAGAGCGCCCAGATTACATTGTATGTATATTGTAAATGTTGGTAAATTTATTGGGACTGAAGTCCTGGCTCTGGCCCGTCCCACACCCTGAACACTCCTATGGGTCGAACGCGGCACAAAACCCCCCATGAGACAAAATATTGTTGCAGGAGCATTCAAAAAGTAGGAAAAAGGGGGGTTGTGCAATATTTTTACTAGCGTAAAATTATTTGTAAATGACCTGCAATGGGTCCACTCATGTAGATTGTGTCTATGGGCCATGTTGACTGCTGTAAAGCATATCTCTTCATGCTGTTAACAATAGTCAGGCAAGATGGCTTCCCCCATAATTAATAGAATAGAATAAAAAAGTCATAAAATAAAATCAGATTAGAGAAAAAGGATATGTGTCACTAGCTGCTTTTCACTGGCAGAAAAAAAATTCTCTTTAGGCCTCATGCACTCGACCGTATGAAAAAACGGATCCGCAAAAAACGGATCCGCAAAAAATACGGTTGACATCCGTGTGCATTCCGTATTTTGCAGAACGGAACAGCTGGCCCCTAATAGAACAGTACTATCCTTGTCCGTAATGTGGACAATAATAGGACATGTTCTATTTTTTTGCGGAACGGAAATACAGACATACGGAAACGGAATACACACGGAGTAACTTCTGTTTTTTTTGCGGATCCATTGAAATGAATGGTTCCATATACTGTCCGCCAAAAAAACGGAACGGACACGGAAAGAAAATACGTTTGTGTGCATGAGCCCTTAAAAGGATGTCTGTTAGATGGGTTTATCCACTTTCACAGTGTAGGTATAACATTAGTCTAAGTAAAATGGAATTACCTCTGAGTAAACCAATGGTACACCACTACAATTCTCCATTGCCATGTTTTTTGTAGGGAACGTGCATGAAGGTCCAGTCTAATTCCTGTTTCTTAAAGGACCAAACTAACCTGTGTTTCATACTGTAGAAAGCTGTTCTACTGTATAGTAGATAAAACCTTATTATAAAATCTATTATATTGCACATAATCCATAGTTATTTGTCATGAAATTGTGTTTGAGAATAAAAGTGGTAATTTAGCAACCTTGAGTTTCTGAGTCTACAGAACACACTACAAGTGGAGCAGCAAACATACTATAGCATCTGCAAAAGAAAGGGGTTGTCCGAGTTATTTTTTTTGTCCTTTGTATGTTTCTAACTAGTCAAATACAACAGCTTTTCCATACACTTTCTGCTTCTAAAGCTGCTGGTTTCTCAGGTTTCAATGAGGGTCACATGACCTGTGATGTCAGCTTGCCTCCCTGCTAATCTTGCATTCGTGCACAAGCCTCAGAGATCCTCAGCCTGTACACGAGACGTCACTGTGCTGGCCATGCCCCCCTGCTCTGCTGCTTTATCTGCTCTCTCCCTGGATTCCTTCAGATAAAACATTAACCCCTTCAGCCAGAACACACTGAAGGCTTTACAACAGTAGCTGCAGATGTAAAGAGACACAGGATCTGCCCTCCTCACCCTACAGACACAGAGCTGATACTGGAGCTGACCTGGAGAGTATTGTATTGTACAAGACAAGTAAGGGGTAAGTTCCTGTGTGTATCAGCAGTGTCATTGTACAGCTGGGACTTGTAGTCCTACACATACAACATGCTGCTGAGTAATCCTGCAGACATGTCACTCAGGGCAGCATTTGCCGAGCAGAGCAGGGGGAGGGGCAGAGATTGTTATTACTGCAGGTAAGCAAAGACCAAAAGAGAACCATGGAAATGTGGAAATATGGATTTTTGCCTAAAACTTGCTTAACTTAGTTATATATTGCTACCCATCAAATTTAAAGTACTGTATTTTTTTTCATAACTCGGACAACCCCTTTAAAGGGGTTGCCTCACTTCAGCAAATAGCATTTATCATGTAGACAAAGTTAAAGGGGTTCTGCAGTTTTTTCAAACTGATGATCTATCCTCTGGATAGATCATCAGCATCTGATCGGCGGGGGTCCGACACCAGGGACCCCCGACGATCAGCTGTTTGAGAAGGCAGCAGCGCTGCAGGAGCGCCGCGGCCTTCTCTGTGTTTACCGCAGGCCCAGTGACGTCACGACTAGTATCACTGGCCTGGGCGGGGCTAAGCTCCGTTCACATGACGTGACGTCACTGGCCTGCGGTAAACACAGAGAAGGCCGCGGCGCTCCTGCAGCGCCGCTGCCTTCTCAAACAGCTGATCGGCAGGGGTCCCGGGTGTCGGACCCCCGCCGATCAGATGCTGATGATCTATCCAGAGGATAGATCATCAGTTTGAAAAAACTACAGAACCCCTTTAATACAAAGCACTAACTAATGTATTGTTATCATCCATATTGTCTCCTTTGCTGGCTGGATTAATTTTTCCATCACATTATACACTGCTCCTATTCAGTCCAGCAGCGGTGGCCATGCTTGCACACCACAGGAAAAAGTGTGCAAGCATGGCCACCGCTGCTGCATTGCAGGGTGGCCATAACTGCTGAAAAACAAGCAGTGTATAATGCAATGGAAAAATGAATGAAGCCAGCAAATGAGGCAATATGGACAACCACAATACATTAGTAAAGGCCCCTTTACACTGCACAATTGAGCAGGCGATTATCGGGAAGGAAGCGTTCCTTCCTGGCAAGCACCTGTTCGTCAGTGAAGGAGACCACTGCATTTACATGCAGCAATCTTCTTCATAGTCTGGGGAGGAATGATAATACCCTAACTTGTGCCCATACAGAATCATTGTTTGCCGGCAGTAAAGTGCCGTTTAGACACCACAATCTTCTGCCAACAGAAAATGATTTAGGTGACTGCAAGAACGGTCTTGTTACCCAATGAACAAGCATTTTTCTGGTTCATCGGGTAATCAGTTCCAACTTTACACAGGCAGCTAGCAAACATTTGTTCAAACGCTTGTTAGTGATAATCTGTCCAATGTTCGAACAGTGTGAAGGGGCCTTAAGTAGAGATGAGCGAATCGATTCGTTGATTCGTATCGAATCTTGGGAATTTTTAGCTGTGACATGAATCCGAATATTAGGTGATTCGCTTCGGCTTTGTACGCATTCGCTACGTAGTTTGTCCTATAAATTGTACGTTATTGCTGCGTATAAGTTACTGTATACGCTGTTGTGTATGAATTCAATTCATTAGCAAACTTTTACTGTTAGTTCGTTTATCGTGCGCAAAAGCCCGGGAAGAAAGCGGTCACCTGGCAGGGCTTGCTCTGATTGGCTGAGGCTCGGTAAGCCAGTGAAGCATCACTTCTGCTGCGACTGCTGAGGCGAGCAGAAGCACTGTGTGTGAAGTTCTGAGACCTGTTTTGTGAAAATTTGATATAATAGCTCTGGGAATCCATATTACACGTATCAGGGATACTGCAGGGCAATTGCAGGGCCAGTTCAGGGCTAGTATTTAATCAAGCAGGGAGAGAGAGACAGGGAGAGATAGGGAGAGACAGTGAGATACAGGGACACAGAGTGAATTGAAAAATGTCTGGAATGGATAAGCAAAAGGGGTCCAGTTCCAGCCAGACTTTGAGCTTTAAAAAAAAGGAGAAGGTGGCACAGGGCAGAAGTGCCAAAAGACCTGTAGCCGGAGCATCCACTAGTAGTATTCGCAATACTTGGCCGTTGTTCCACCAGGCTAACCCACCGAGGCGCAAAATTGTAGTGGAGGAGAAAGTAGATGAGGTAGTGGAGTGGATGGCATGCTCATCTCAGTCTCAGCCGGATGATCTGCTGTCATCTGCTGATACAGTATCCATATGTAGCCAGGGGTCAGACTTGTCCTGCTCCACCATTCCACTCAAGCAAACCCTGTCATTTTCTGCCACCTCTCGCGCTTCAGTGTTCCCTCCTAGTGGTGTCCCTTCTGCAATTTCTAAAATAAGAAGACACCGAAGCCCACCTTATAATCCGGCGGTTATAGAGGACAGCCTCCCTGAGGCCAACAGTGGCCGGAACTGGCCCACTAAGCACTAGGGCTTCTTTCCTGCCCAGCCTCAAGTGTTATGTCAGAGAGGGTTTCTAGTGCCGCTGGGGGGGGGGGTTGTGACACCCAAAAGGACAAATCTGTCACCGGGCAGTGTTCAAAAAAATACCTTTATAAAAATGAATAATGGCTGGCTTACATCCGAATTTCATACTCCTCTTGCTGATGCTGGTGGTGATTAGATCAGGCCTTGTAGGGCAGAATAGTCTGAGTGTCTTCCCACTGTTGCTGTCAGCCGGGCCATAATTTTACAGCCAAATGTCTTGTGTCATGTCATGGGCTGTGCGAACCCGAAGTCTCCAAAACCCTATTTCAAAACCAAACACTGTTGTCTACCTCCGCCTCCGTTTTCTACGCTTAGTAGGAAAGTAGCTGTTGTTAGTTAACATAAGAAACTCCTTTGTAGCACTCTGCTCAGCTGTCATAGGGTTCCCAGAGAGGCGCATTCCCAGAGAGGAACTTTACGCAGCGCCAACCTCAAACAGCTTCTTCTTATTTCTGGATACCCAAGCGGCTTAGTGTCTGACGAAGGCCCAAGTAGTGGCCGAAAACGTTCACACACGTATAATAAACATGAAACGCATCGTTATCTACAGTCTCCAGTGCTGTTATGTTGTTAGTTAACGTTACTAATAGTTCTATTTAGTATTGTTAAGTTTGTTTTGGAGCCTCAGCCTTTATTCCCCCCCTCCAAAAAAAAAATATATATGTGTTATATATATTTAAAAAAAAAAAATTTTACACTGCCTCTGCCTCCCATTACAAGTTATATTAGCGGACATTGTTATACACCACTGCAGTCTGTTATACACCACTGCATTGTTATACACCACTGCAGTCATATCACTCTATGCTGATATAACCCGTCCCCTACTACTACTGGCCGGGGCAGCCATAAAAAGCTCAGATATAATTTTCACTGCCTATGTTAAGGTAGAATGTACAGGCTTGTTGCCCAAACAAGCCAAGCCTTTTTTTATTTTTCTGTCTGTCAATTGTAATCAGTGAACAGGAGTGTGTGTAATGTAGTTATACTTCGGCCGGCAGACACCGCTGTGTTCATTAATAGGGGAAAATGGCCGTGGGAAAAAAAAACTCTGTCTTCTTCACACTATGTCAGGATCAGGAAGGTGTTAAAGGTTTAACAAAACACTCAAAACACAGGTTTTTCAAGAATATTTTAGTAATAAATAAAAACTTCTTTTTAACAAATAAATAATATAATAAACAAAAGAAAGGAACAAAAAAAGAAGATTACGCCGGCCTTTGCCGACGTCGGGCCATCATGTTGAGCTGGGAGGCAGCGTGGAGCCTGGAGCCAAGGCACCGTAATCCAGCCTCCACTTCGAAGTCAGTGGGGATGTCTGTAGGGGTGGAAACAGTTATGTACTTAGTTTGTATGATCGAGTTACAGTGGTTGTCCCACAAAAAAAATCTAAACTTTAATGTACTGGAGCGACTTATTCTGTGACATGTATTCTGTACTGACTGAGCCTTTTGTAGTACTTACTGGACACCCATATGGCGTGGTCTTAACATGGTTCAGGGGAAAACTGCTCCCTGTCAGTTGGAGCTACCAAAGACAAAACATACATTTAGCTCATATTTTGAAGACAGAAAGTCCACCCATTACACTTTTTTTTACCTACCTTCTACCTCTGGTAGCTGAGCTGGTGGTATTGGAGGGGAAGGTGGGGTCCTCTCTCGCTGGGGTGGAGGACGGTGAGAGCGGCTCCTCTGTGGTGCAGCAGCTGGCCTAAGGCTATTTCTACACTAGCGGCAGCCTGGATCCGGCAGGTGAAGGGTCCCTCCGGATCCGCGCTGCCGCAAGTACACGTGTGGGGCCAGAACCGTGTTCCTGGCCCAAATTCACTGTAATGGTGGCGGGCCGCGAATCTGGCCACAGCACGTTAACCCCTGCTGAGGTGGCCCCACACGTGTACCTGCGGCAGCGCGGATCCGGAGGGACCCTTCACCCGCTGGATCCGGGCTGCCGCTAGTGTACAGTCATGGCCAAAAGTTTTGAGAATGATACAAATATTAATTTTTACAAAGTCTGCTGCTTCAGTTTTTATAATGGCAATTTGCATATACTCCAGAATGTTATAAAGAGTGATCAGCTTAACAGCAATTACTTGCAAAGTCAATATTTGCCTAGAAAATGAACTTTATCCCCCAAAACACATTTCAACATCATTGCAGCCCTGCCTTAAAAGGACCAGCTAACATAGTTTCAGTGATTTCTCCATTAACACAGGTGTGGGTGTTGATGAGGACAGGGCTGGAGATCAATCTGTCATGATTAAGTAAGAATGACACCACTGGACACTTTAAAAGGAGGCTGGTGCTTGGCATCATTGTTTCTCTTCTGTTAACCATGGTTATCTCTAAAGAAAACGTGCAGTCATCATTGCACTGCACAAAAATGGCCTAACAGGGAAGAGTATCGCAGCTAGAAAGATTGCACCTCAGTCAACAATCTATCGCATCATCAAGAACTTCAAGGAGAGAGGTTCCATTGTTGCCAAAAAGGCTCCAGGGCGCCCAAGAAAGACCAGCAAGCGCCAGGACCGTCTCTTAAAAGTGTTTCAGCTGCGGGATCGGGCTACCAGCAGTGCAGAGCTTGCTCAGGAATGGCAGCAAGCAGGTGTGAGTGCATCTGCACGCACTGTGAGGCGGAGACTCTTGGAGCAAGGCCTGGTCTCAAGGAGGGCAGCAAAGAAGCCACTTCTCTCCAGAAAAAACATCAGGGACAGACTGATATTCTGCAAAAGGTACAGGGAGTGGACTGCTGAGGACTGGGGTAAAGTCATTTTCTCTGATGAATCCCCTTTTCGATTGTTTGGGACATCTGGAAAACAGCTTATTCGGAGAAGACAAGGTGAGCGCTACCACCAGTCTTGTCTCATGCCAACTGTAAAGCATCCTGAAACCATTCATGTGCGGGGTTGCTTCTCAGCCAAGGGAATCGGCTCTCTCACAGTCTTGCCTAAAAACACAGCCATGAATAAAGAATGGTACCAGAATGTCCTCCGAGACCAACTTCTCCCAACCGTCCAAGAGCAGTTTGGCGATCAACAATGCCTTTTCCAGCATGATGGAGCACCTTGCCATAAAGCAAAGGTGATAACTAAATGGCTCAGGGAACAAAACATAGAGATTTTGGGTCCATGGCCTGGAAACTCCCCAGATCTTAATCCCATTGAGAACTTGTGGTCAATCATTAAGAGACGGGTGGACAAACAAAAACCTACAAATTCTGACAAAATGCAAGCATTGATTGTGCAAGAATGGACTGCTATCAGTCAGGATTTGGTCCAGAAGTTGATTGAGAGCATGCCAGGGAGAATTGCAGAGGTCCTGAAGAAGAAGGGTCAACACTGCAAATATTGACTTGCTGCATTAACTCATTCTAACTGTGAATATAAGCTTTTATTACTCATAATATGATTGCAATTATATTTCTGTATGTGATAAAAACATCTGACAAACACACATAAAAACCAGGGGGCAGCAGATCATGTGAAAATATAATATTTGTGTCATTCTCAAAACTTTTGGCCATGACTGTAGAAGTAGCCTTACATTCAACTCTAATGAACAGTTGTAGCTACATGGGAATAGTTTGGGGCTGGAGGATCCCGTTCCTAACTACTAGTGCTCTTTCTGAGTTACTTACTCACTCCCATGTAGTTTGGATGAAAAATAAATTAAATATGTTTTATACTTACTAGAGGCTGCAGGTACTTCAGGGGCCATCCTGCCTCGACGGTGGTGACGCCGTCGTTGACAGTGCTCTGCAACATAAAAATGTACACAATTGTTAGATGATGACTCTTTTTAATACTAACACATACTACTATTAAGATGTTATGAGTGTGAGAGGGGGGCCATATCATATTTTTTCTTCTAAAAAGGTATTTATGGCAATAGATAACATTATGGTTGCAATAACTTTCTTTATATCGTTAACACGGTGTGGTAGGAATACTTTGGATATCGCCCACTGACAGTAGCTGCAGCATGGGCATGTCTTTGAGTCTGTGTGTAGGAGGAGGAAGCGCTAACTATGAAGGGGCATATAAGGGTACTTTCTTTCGAACTAGTGCCTGACACAAACACGAGAACGGCCAGCACCATTAACAATAATGACTAGAATACCTTCACTTAAAGGGGTTATCCCACGAATAATGTAAAAAATAAAAATCAGACATCATATAGTACATGACAACATCTTTCTGATAAAGCTAGAACCAGCCCTGTACCTCACATGGATCCAGAGATCTCCACATTCATTGCTCTACTAGATTCATATCAAGCTGACAGCTCGGGGAGTGTCTTTTCTGCTGCAGCTCAGGAGGCGTGTCTCAGCTCTGCCTATCACAGCTCAGGAGGCGTGTCTCAGCTCTGCCTATCACAGCTCAGGAGACAGTTAAAAGTTGAAACTGAGCATGTGCGGCCTGCTCAATGAATAGGTCAAAGAAATAAGAAATTAAGTGGTCCTATACAGATACATTTTATTGAATAACTCAGTAGCTGTACAAAATTTCTAATGACATGCAATTACAAAAGTATTCAGATCCAGGTGCTGGTTTGAAAACTGTAGAATATTTTTCGTGGGACAACCCCTTTAAGTTGTTTGGGTCGAGAGTTAGAGAGGCATTGCCTAGCATAAAACAAAATTACTGCAGCGCACTACGCACAACCACGTTGTCCTTCTATACTTTTTTTCATTATTCGCAGTGACTGCTGGTATATATACAATACAGTACACTAATTTTTTTACATGTTTTTACTTATCAAATATTTTGTTACTCACCCTTCCGTATCTCTGCGCGGATCTCATTAAGCCGCTCTGGGCATTTGAATTTCAGATCGGACCATTTCCGCTGGATCTGTGGAAACGATGCAGGCCTTGGATCACCTGCTGGATCACCTCCTTCTTATGCTGGTTTGGATGGCGGTGTGTGCCATCGGAATTCTCCACCAGCCAGATCAGGAATTTCAGCTCTTCAGAGCTAAATGATGAGGATCGCCTGGATGCCATTTTCGAATATTCGTTCTGCCTCTGAGGTGTGCACGCCTGCGTATTACGTAATCGCGTAGACAATAGTACGCTGAGGATTCGTACACTATTTGTACACTCATGCATACGTCTTCTAAGAAGTTGCGTACATTTTTTAAATGAACGTTCGTTATTAGTGCGCGAATGTTCGCTAATAGCACATAATAACGTATATTTTGTACGCAAATACAACAAATCTATTCGTCAAATATACGAATCTTAGGAAAAGTTTGGCGAATGTTCGGCAAATAATTTTTTTAATGATTCGCTCATCTCTAGCCTTAAGTAACTTGTATCAACTTTGTTTACATGATAATTGCCATTTGCTGAAGTAAGACATCCCCTTTAGGTTTTAGGTAACATTAGATACGATAAGGTAAGCAGCAGTGACATCACAGTTAAAATCTGGCAGGTGCACAGTTGTCAGCTGATGTGACATCACATTTCTGCATCACTCCAATAAACCGCTGTGACATCACAAGAGGGTTATATCAAGAAATCTACCATTAGATTAAAACTGTCCATCAAATAACTACCGTACTGTGACATCACAAGACTGTTTCAGCCATGTGTACTGTAGCTGTTACCTCAGAAATGTCTTTCTGTCAGGTAAGCTGCTGTGACCTCACATGTATGTTTTCTCAGGCATACTGCTGTGACACCACAAGAGGGTTTCATTCTGATAAGCTACTATGGCAACATGAGTGGGTTTCAGTCAGGTAGGCTACAGTGACCTCACAACTAGCTTTCACTCACGTAGGCTACTGTAACATTCAACTGATGTCTCCATCAATTAACTGTTGTGGCATCGCCATCACAAGTGGTTTTGGTCAGGAAAGCTACTATGAAATCACCTTTGGGTTACCATTAGCTAATGTGGTGTGCCATCCCATGTGGGATTCAGTCAGGTAAGCGGCTATGACATAACTCATAGAACCAAACAGGTAAACAGTTGTCAGCTACTGTGACATCATAATTTGTTTATTACTCAGGTAAACTGCTATGACATCACCAGTGGGTTTCACACAGAAAATTTGCTTAAAGAGGACCTTTCACCACTCCTGACATGCCTATTTTAATAGCTTCATGCATTCCCCATGTAATAACAAGTCTGGAACATCTATTCTTATGTCTGTATGTTGTGCCATTCCTTTATTATTTGCACTAGAAGTTATGAATGAATTGCTATTTGTCTTCAGTAAAGGAACAGAGGGGAGATGACCAGTTGGGGGTGTGTACCTGCACAGGCTGACTCTAGCCAATCAGTGCTGCCATGTTCAGACTGTGCAGGTACACACCCCAAACTGGTCACCTCCCCTCTGTTCCCTTACTGAAGACAAATAGCAATTCATTCATAACTTCTAGTGCAAATAATAAAGGAATGGCACAACATACAGACATAAGAATAGATGTTCCAGACTTGTTATTACATGGGAAATGCATGAAGCTATTAAAACAGGCATGTCAGGAGTGGTGAAAGGTCCTCTTTAAATACATTACAGTCTACAAGTCTTTTAAATCAGGAAACTTATAGTAGCACCATAAGTGGGTTTCAGTCAGGTTATCTATTATTAGCTATCACAGTGCTTCATAGGGCTACCCATCAGAAAGGCGTGGAATAATATTATCCAAAGGAATCCCCTTTGAGGTGCTGCACACCTTATGGAGCTTTGCTGAGACCACAACACCTTTGTGAGTTAGATAGATAGTATACTTACTGCTGTTGTATGCCCTTGTCGATCTGCAGGACCATGTGATGCCAGGAAAATGTGAATAGAAAAATGGGACCAGGGCCAGACTAATCCCTTCATCCAGAAATGGGACCGATCCAGTCACATAACACAGAATGCCTTCTTTTTCCTCATATTCTCTATGTAAACTATTATAGCAGTAACTGCTGTCATATCACAAGTGTCTTTACAGGGGTTCTGAAGATTTTACAAGAAAAGGCCTATCATCAGGATAGTTATTTAAGAAAAGATGATTGACCTCAGGGAGATCAACCATCATCACCACAGAGACACCATCACGAGTCTCAACATTGGTGAATCTAAAACAAGGCTCCCTGGGAAAAGCAATATGCAAATAAAAGAAAACCACGGAGACACCATCACATGTCTCAACAACGGTCAAAACTAGCCAGGCCTTTCACCGGGAAGGAACAACCAAGGGAAGGGCAGTCTCCAAAAGGAAACCACCTATGCCAAAACATGGTATCCATCCACAGACTGCTGTTTCGGGGTATTTGCCCCTCATCAGTGAGGAGTAGGAATCTGGCTAGTGGGAGCAATGCCTAGTAAAAGGTTATTTAAGAAAAGATGATTGACCTCAGGGAGATCAACCATCATCACCACAGAGACACCATCACGAGTCTCAACATTGGTGAATCTAAAACAAGGCTCCCTGGGAAAAGCAATATGCAAATAAAAGAAAACCACGGAGACACCATCACATGTCTCAACGACGGTCAAAACTAGCCGGGCCTTTCACCGGGAAGGAACAACCAAGGGAAGGGCAGTCTCCAAAAGGAAACCACCTATGCCAAAACATGGTATCCATCCGCAGACAGCTGTTTCAGGGTATTTGCCCCTCATCAGTGTGGAGTAGGAATCTGGCTAGTGGGAGCAATGCCTAGTAAAAGGTTTTTTAAGAAAAGATGATTGACCTCAGGGAGATCAACCATCATCACCACAGAGACACCATCACGAGTCTCAACGTTGGTGAATCTAAAACAAGGCTCCCTGGGAAAAGCAATATGCTTTTATTTGCATATCATCAGGATAGGTCATCAATGTCTGATCAGTGGGGGTCTGACACGTCAAACCCCAATCTGCTTTTCTGAAGTAGCTATGGAGCCAGAAGTCAATGCCAGAACTCCACAGCAGGAAAGCAAATGGTTCTATGACATCAGAATATTTTTGTCAGCTACAGTAAGCTACTTTCACATCATAAGTGAAAAAAGTGGAGACATCCCAGACACCAGGAACAGCTGGCAAATCTCCCAGGTGCTGAATGGATTTCTGTTCAAGAAAGGAGCCCTCCATGAACTCTAACAGTATGTTACACCAGGATGCTGCACCATCAGCCCCAGCACCCACTATTGAGGGGATGGAACACATCATAAAAAAGGGTGTAATATGTCAGATAAGCAGATGGTCAATTGCACAAGGAGAGTGGGTTCCAAAAATTGAGCATGTCATGTGAATAATAAAAAGTAAATGGTGTATTTACACAACTTGTTGTGGCATTATAAGGTCAGTAAAACTTCTGTTAAATAATTAGAAAGTTTTAATCAGTTAAGTGAACAGGTGAAAGAGGTGCTTTACTAATATGTCACCCTTTCTGAACACCATATTTCTGAAAGTATTTCCACCAAACAACTGGTATAAGTACCTTAATAAATTTCCCATATATAGATCAAATTGTCTGCTTCCCTTTAAACACTGTATTATAAAACGGTCAGCTTGCAGCCACCACTAGAGGGAGCCCAGTGTACAGGAATTTATATAGTTACAACTGAACACTATGGAAGCTGTTAAATAAATATATTCTCGCTGCAGGAATATGCTGCTGTTTTATGTTATGAATCAGAAGAAGAATTCAGTGCCCCGATCATCATGGGCCCCATGGCAGTGGCAGGGCCTGACTACATGGTAAGTACACCATTGGTGTATGCCCTATATTATTTACAACCTTATATGAACTGTTCTAGCACAAAGCCACCTATTCCCATATACTTCAGCTTTGGTCGCTATTATTCTGCTGACACCTAGGCGTGAAACAGGTTACTCCCTGAATAACATTGGCGAGAGGAACCCCTAAAGTAACATGGGAAAACCTCTAAGAAAATTCAAAGCTTTTTATGGCAGCTAAGAGGGGAGAGCTCCATACTAAAATACATGGTTGTGAATATGAGATGAGATTTGGATGAGATGTTTTGTGCTCACATATTTTTGTCTATGTAGTGTATGTATCTTTATAGTTCCACGTATTCTACCATTATCACTACAAGCCATTTAGTATCAGTGTTAACAGGTACATGATTCTAGCTGACGGTACATTAAATTGTAGGACAGACTGCCAAATGAAAACAAGGCCCCTGCAGCCTCCCCCATGATGACAAGATGTAACCTGACTACCTCAGAATGATGCATTTTGTCATACACATCACTTCTCCCTCCTTCGCAGAACTTCTTATTTTTGTTTTTGGAACCAGACCCATTTTATCTCACCTCCACAATGCTCTCACCCACACGAGTTTCAAATATTTCTCCACAATCTTTCTATTAATGTGGTCTATGCCGTAATCAGCAGCTGCCAGCTATATCTTCTCTCTTGCCAACTTTCTGTGTTAACAAATGCTGAAAAATGTGCTTGACTTCTTCTTTGCCATTAATGTGAAGGAATTGTGTGTGGTAAAACAGTACCTTACATGCAGCATTAGTTCTCTAGAGAAATCTGTAATAATAAACCTTTGTAAAAATGTAGATGATATTAGTGGCATGTAGCTGTGTAGTACAAAGGTTAATGAAGCAATGAGGAATGCGCGTAAGACAACCTAGTGAGTATTTATTGGCCATTTATGCTTACACATTGATTGCATTTGTTTACAGCAGTAGATATGTAAGAATGTCCTGTAAGGATGTTCAAGGGGTTTATCACCTATCCACTGTCCATGGGGTTGCAGAGTACAGTTCTCATCTATCTTAAGCAGTCCCATAGACAGTGAATGGAGTGGTGGCCACACATGCATATTCTAGGACTCAGGGACTTCTCTTCTCATGAGTGAATAATCTATGTTTGTGGGCCAACTTTGGCTTATTGAAGTGCTAAGAGTCATGCTATCCTATTTGCACAGCATGGGGTTGAGTCACTGGAATAACTGCTAAGCCCTGTTTGAAGGATACGGATGTACAACAGTGGGAATCATCCAGCAAAGGGAATCTGCCACTAGCCGAAGTGGTAGTGGCTCTGGCTCCAATAATCATTCACAGTAGCAATCCTCACACTAATGCTCCCTCGGGCCAGGCCAGGATAGGAATGCACACCCTTTCTTCCCTTGGGGCACACCCTGATGCCCCTTTTAGGCCCCTTTCACACGAGCGTGTTTTCCGCGCGGCTGCAATGCGCGACGTGAACGCATAGCACCCGCACTGAATTCTGACCCATTCTTTTCAATGGGTCTGTGTACATGAGTGTTTTTTTCACGCATTAGTTCTGTGTTGCATGAAAAACGCAGCATGTTCTATATTCTGCGTTTTTCACGCAGCCCTGGTCCCATAGAAGTGAATGGAGCTTCAGTGAAAAACGCATTGCATCCTGAAGCAAGTGCGGATGCAGTAAGGTTTTCACTGATAGTTGCTAAGAGATGTTTTTTGTAGACTTTCAGCAGTGATCAAAGCAAAGGGTGGCTACTTTGAAGAACCTAGAATATAAGTCATATTTTCAGTTGTTTCACACTTTTTTGTTAAGTATATAAATCCACATGTGTTAATTCATAGTTTTGATGCCTTCAGTGTGAATCTACAATTTTCATAGTCATGAAAATACAGAAAACTCTTTGAATGAGAAGGTGTGTCCAAACTTTTGGTCTGTACTGTAAATGGTTTTGAATGGTCTAACATGACGCTTGTGCCTCTTACCTCCCTTAAATGTGCCTGGAGTTGTGTGGCATTCATCATCCGGTTCCGCAGAGCATTGTTCACAATAAAGCAGTCATCAGTGTTGGATGTGGCCAAAAGAAGTACACTTTTATGCCTTTGACTCTTCCAGTCTCTCTGTATCTCTGTTACAACCTGCTGATGACACTCTGTGACACTCTAAGATCAGTGGCCACATCGATCTGAGAACATCCTGCTTGAAGCTTTGCAATGGCGAACTACTGTTGATCAATTGTTGTCTTGGTTTCATGATGCCAAAATGTGAACAGCATTATGAGGAGGACTGTTTAAATACGCATTCTAATTGAACCAGGAAATTTATATGGATCCAACACCTGTTGTGAATTTTACTGTTAAGCTCCTTGTTAGAGAACAGCAAGTTGTGCAAAAAGTACTGAAACATTTAACAGTTGGACATGGCCATTCAAAAGTTTTGAGACGGTCACATTAAGTTAACATGTAAAGGTTAGAGTGCATTTTAGGTTCATCCTGAAATTTTACCCACAAGCCATATATCCCTAACTTTTTGTGAGTAGTATGTGTCCCTGACCAAAGTGAGGTTTCCATATACTAGACGATGCTTTTAGCTGTAATTTGCCTCATATAACATAGAAAAGTCTAATCATGTAAATATGGCACAATGTAAAATAATACTTAAAGCAAATAAATAGACTTAGAAGTATTCAGTGCAAAAAGGTAGGAAAAAATATGAATTCTGATTAGCCAGACTGTGGCTATATATAACTAATAAAGAAGAACAATAATTAAAAGGAACCTGTCACCTACAAAACGCATATTAAACTGCCAGCATTACCTTACAGATGTTTTCATCTAGTTTCTAAAGTTGCTTTTGTCTTTGCTGTCTTGATATTCCTAATCTATGAAAAAATACTTTTATTGCCTCGTGTATGGCAAGAAAAGAAAGTGCCATCAATCAAATGCTGAGGGGCGGGAAAGGGGGCACGGAGAGCTTGACTTCAAGCAAGAAAGCCGCTGCCCCCTTGACTTTAAGACCCTAATTTATATACCACCTGTAGGGCAATAAAAGTATTTTTTCACGGATTAGGCGCATCAGACAGCAAAGACAAAAGCAACTTTAAAAACAAGATGAAGACATTTGTAAGCTAATGCTGGCAGTTTAATATGCATTTTGTAGGTGAAAAGTTCCCTTTAAAACACCAAAATGACATATTGAGAATAAGATAAAATCCACACTTTCCTAGAGTTGATCGAATCCTAAAATATTCGGGGATTCGGGATTCGGACGGAATTTTCCGCGGGATTCGTGGGTTTGAGCCGAATCACAAATCCCATTAAAGTCTATGGGAGAGTCGAATATTTTTGCAGGGGCCAAAGGTTCTCCACAGTCAAGTTTGCCCCAACATGTGAAAACCTCAGAAAAAGATGGAAACACCTTGGAAATGGATAGGAAACACCAGGGGCAGCATGTAGAGATGCCTCTGAGGCTCCCTAATTGCACCATTTTTTCTAAATCTGGCCAATAGTCTGGTGATGACCCCAAGGCAATTTTTTAGGGACATGGTAATGGTGACCCACTTAAAAATGCTGCCTGACAACCTGGCGGTGAACCCCTGATTGTCTGTCTTTCAATAAGATTGCAGTGTAAAGCATGGTGGTGAGCCTCAGTATGACTTTTTGGATGGAGATTGCATGTGGTCACGTACTCCCTGGTAGTGTTGCACGATATATCGAAAACTCGGTACGGTTTCGGTACCTAGTGCGGTACCGAAGCTCGATACCGAGTTTTCTTGCCATCCGATACATAGAACATGGCGCGCGCATCACTTTAATGCGGTTGCCATGTTCTAATATCTGCCGCGCTGCCAGGGCCGGATTATAATTGGAGCACCTGGAGCTACTGCTCCAGGCCCCCGCTCCAATGATTTAATGGGGGGCCCCGCTCCCCCATCGGACCTCAGATCAGCCCACCCAGCCACTTTAAAAAAGCATACTTACCTGTTCTGGCCGCCTTTGTCCTCAGGTTCCGCGCTCCACTGTGTTCCCTGCCGGCGCACACTATGACCTGACGCAGTGTCAGGTCATAGTGCATAGTATGCTTTTTTTAAAGTGGCTGGGTGGGCTGATCTGAGGTCTGAGGGGGGCCACAAGACGCTGGTCTAAGGGGGGCACAAGACGCTGACCTGAGGTCTGATGGGGGCACATGGGGGAACAATGTGTTGATCTGAGGTCTGAGAGGGGCCACAAGACGCTGACCTGAGGTCTGATGGGGGCACATTGTGTTGATCTGAGGCCTGATGGGGGCACAAGACGCTGATCTGAGGTCTGATGGGGGCACAAGACGCTGACCTGAGGTCTGATGGGGGCACAAGACGCTGACCTGAGGTCTGATGGAGGCACAAGACGCTGACCTGAGGTCTGATGGGGGCACAAGACGCTGACCTGAGGTCTGATGGGGCACAAGACGCTGACCTGAGGTCTGATGGGGGCACATTGTGTTGATCTGAGGTCTGATGGGGCACAAGACGCTGACCTGAGGTCTGATGGGGGCACATTGTGTTGATCTGAGGTCGGATGGGGGCACAAGACGCTGACCTGAGGTCTGATGGGGGCACAAGACGCTGACCTGAGGTCTGATGGAGGCACAAGACGCTGACCTGAGCTCTGATGGGGGCACATTGTGTTGATCTGAGGTCTGATGGGGGCACAAGACGCTGATCTGAGGTCTGATGGGGGCACAAGACGCTGATTTGAGGTCTGATGGGGGCACAATGTGTTGATCTGAGGTTTATTATCCCTGTACAGTGACATCACTGTGTGTATTATCCCTGGACTTTGACATCACTGTGTTTATTATCCCTGCACTGTGACATCACTGTGTTTATTATCCCTGTACGGTGACATCACTGTGTTTACTATCTCTGTACAGTGACATCGCTGTGTGTATTATCCCAGTGCAGGAAGAGGTAAGTGGTCTGTGTTTGTGTGTTTGTTTTCTATTTTTCAGGGTCGTGAATGCAGAGGACTACGTCGGATTCGGTGGACTACATCGGACCAGCTTTTTTTTTTTTAATAAAATGGTCAAACGGGTCTGGGGGAGTGTTTATTTCAATAAAATGTTTTATACTTGTGTGTGTGTATTTTTTTTTTTTACAATACTAGTTTTAGTAATTACGGCTATCTACAGACGGCCCTGATTACTAATACTGGGCTTAGTGCTTGCCGGTATGGCAGGCCAGCACTAACCCCAACATCTATTACCTCGGCACCCACCGCCACCAGGGGTGCCGGGAAGAGCCGGATACCCGCAGGACCGGACCCTCTAAATTGAGGGTCTGGCTCTGGGGCGGCTGCAGGCTGGTACCATTAGGCTGGGAAGGGCCAATAACCGTGTCCCTTCCCACCCTGGTAGTGCCAGGCTGCCGCTGCTGGTTGTATCTGGCTGGCGAAGGAAAAAAGGGGGGACCCCCACGCCATTTTTTTTAAAATTATTTAATTATTTTTGTAAAAAAATGGCGTGGGGTCTGACACTGTGCAGGTCCCTACCTTATGTAAATTTAGGTCACATGTCACTGCCAGCCAATCACTGCTGGGGAGGTATAGGGGCTGTTACATCACAGCAGGCGTTCCCACAGGCTTCCCTTTGATGCTGATTGGCTGAAAAAACCGGGCATTTCAAACTTGCAGTGACGCACGAATAATCACGAGTCCGCGCTGCCTCGGGATGCCGAGCCGAAGCGGGCAATATTCGTGCGAATCACGAATTTTGCCGCTTCGATTCGCTCATCATTACACATTCCATATGGGGTAAATAAAAGTATGGTTCTTCATTTATGTAGAAAATATTTAGTGACTTTGACAACTGCCTGGGGCTGTATGATATTCAACTGTTCTTAGTCCCAATAAAATGCTGAGGCACCAAACTTGAATTACGAGTACAATAATGTTTAAGCAGTAATATCCAGTGCGTCCTCACTCATTCCTCTCATCAATGAATCTAAGAATATTTATAACAATCTTCGAGTCATTCGCTATAGTAAATGACCATATGAACATTTGTCATCTCATCTGTTCTGGGCAATTTTTGTGTTTCCAATTGGAGTACTGGCTGAGAATTGATCAGAATCTGCTCTTGGCAGTTTAATTATTATGTTTCTTTGGCAGTGATATGTAACCCACTATCGCTGCTGATACTGCCAGACTGAGCATGTCTTTCAATATATGCAAATGTGGAATACATGTTGCACTGTATGCAAACTAAACTAAATATGCATATGAATGTATATCTGGTGTCAGTATATACATATACAGTATATATTGTTACTAGTGATGAGTGAGCCGGAGCTGCAAGATTCGGGATTCGCACGAATCTTGCCTGCTTCGGCTCGGCATCCTGAGGCAGTGTAGATTCGTGAAGATTCGTGAGTCACTGCCAATTTGAAATGCCCGGTTTTTTCAGCCAATCAGCATCAAAGGGAAGCCTGTGGGAACGCCTGCTGTGATGTAACAGCCCCTATACCTTCCCAGCAGTGATTGGCTGGCAGTGACATGTGATCTAAATTTACATAAGGTAGGGACCTGCAGCATCAGCCTCAGGCCTCATTCACACGTCCGCAAAAATCGTCCGCATCCGATCCGCAATTTGCGGACCGGGTGCGGACCAGGCGCGGACCCATTCACAGTCAATGGGGCCGCAAAAGTGTGCCATCCGCATCCGCACTTCCGTTTCGTGGGTCCGGAAAAAAATAGAACATGTCCTATTCTTGTCCGGATCCACGGACAGGAAAAGGCATTTCTATCATGTGCGTTCCGCAAATTGCGGACTGCACATGGGCCGCTGTCCGTGTTTTGCGGATCCGCAAAACACGGACAACACCAAACGGACGTCTGAATGAGCCCTTAGGGAGCCTCAGAGGCATCCCTACATGCTGCCCCTGGTGTTTCCTATGCATTTCCAAGGTGTTTCCATCATTTTCTGAGGTTTTCACATGTTGGGACAAAGTTGACTGTGCAGGACCTTTGGCCCCTGCAAAAAGATTTGGGTCTCCCATAGACTTTAATGGGATTTGTGATTCGGCCCGAATCCACGAATCCCGCGGTGGAATTCGGGCCAAATACCGACTCCCCGAATCTTTTAGGATTCGCTCATCTCTAATTGTTACCTACTGTATCTGCTCTTGCTATTATTTTATGAACATAAGCCAAAAAAGAAAATGAGGAGTAAGGACAAGTTGTAAATCCACATGGACATCCCCCCTTCCATAAATAAAGTGAACATTAAGAAAATATGCCACTTTTATAACTTAAACACCAAATTTCACCCCTCTTCATAAAGGGCTTGTCCCACTAACAACTATAACTGGATAGATGCTAAATGTATGATCATGAGCAGTCTAGCCATTGGGTACCTCTATACACAGTACATTCATCCCATAGGTATAAATCACCTTCCGTCCAAAACATGCAATATACAGTACATTAATCAACAGCATAAGGTGAAAAAGATTACTGGCAACAGTAAAATTTCTGAACTTAGTAAATTTCTTTATTGGTACAAAGTACACACAGAATAGACAGACCCACAATTTAAAAAAAAAATCAAATAAAATAAATTCAGAGGTGGTAGTAAAGGGCAACCTCTTGCAAAATTATAAGCTCAAATGATGCATTAGGAATGGTATAATACATACAATGCAATAGAGATATTATATAACAAGGACTATGAAATGTCCCACCAATATTTAATAATGCATTGCATTTCGCTGTCGCTTTCTAAAACAGTACGGTGTTCACTACACTAGATAACTATTTCAAATTGAGGCAGGGCTCAATAAAAACTTTGCTATGTCAGGTCTGGGAGCCTTCAGAAGGCATTTAGTCACCAGGAGCAGCCTGCTCCCTGTTAACAACTATCCAGATGTCGTTGTTGCAAAACATCACAGCATCAGAGGGGTGAAATTCCATGATCAGAGTTGTCTCAGATCACGGACACTACTGTTGGCTGCCTTTTGTGTGAAATAGCAGCCGCTCATCAGCTATGGCAATAGCCAAGTTTCTGAGCTGGCACCATCTTTAAAGACCCAACATCAGCTATACCTATACAACGGATGTTAGAAAGGGGTTAATGCATCCAAAAATATCTTGGTTACAGATTACTAATAGAGGGTCTAAGGGTGTAAGTGTTTTGATTAGGGATAAGCGGACCCATGGAAGTTCAAGTTCGCCAGGTTTGGCCGAACTTCAGGTCAAAGTTTGGGTTCTGGACCCGAACTTGACCTGAACTTGACCCCGAACCCAGACCCGATTAAAGTCAATGGGGACCCAAACTTCACTTTATTATTTTCCATATATAGCATTCTTAAGACAGGATGCTAAATCAAATAATAATGAATAATTATAAAAATAATAATGAAAAAAACCTAACCTCATCTACTTGATTGCGCAGCCGGTATCCTGTTCTTTCTGCAGGATCTGCAAAAGGACCTGCAGAAAGAAGAAAGAAGAGGATACGGATTGCAAGTGGATGAGGTGAGTTTTTTTAAATTATTTTTAACCCCTCAATGGCCATTTTATTTAGCATTCTGTCTTAAGAATGTTATTATTTCCTGTTATAACCATGTTATAATGGAAAATAATAAAATCACTTGAACACTGAACCCAAACCCAGACTTCAGTGTAAATGTTCGGGTCCAGATAACTGAACTCGCAAAGTTTAGTACAAACCCAAACTTTGCAGTTGCGGTTTGATAATCCTTTGCTCATCATGCTGATAATTAAAATCATAACAACCTGCACAATTACCTTCAATCTCAAAAAATCTGACTCATTCATTTTAAAATATAGACAAAAGGCCAGAAGACCCCCCGTTCTTATTGACTGTCTGTGAATTTATTATTTTTTGGCAACCCTTCTTTCCATCTTAGCCTCTTGCCAATTATCTGTAGTTAAAGCAGCTCTTTAGGCATGGGATGTAATAATTTGTGTAAAGCAATGCAAAATATAGAGCGAACCCTAAATGGTTGGTAAATTCTGCACCTTTTTAGAACGGGTTGCTAGTCCATGGTCTATTAATACCATGTGCATTCATATATAGTAAAGGCATATTTTACATAGAAAAATTGGGGGTCATTTGCTATACTGAAATACACCTATCTGCGACTTCTCCCTGCTCACCCCAGGTCAAAAATTGTGAGCGGGGCGTGGGCGAGGAAGAGGATGGGTTGGCAGGCCTGTCTCATTCATCATTTTCTATGCCTGTTTTAGGCATAGAAAATCATCTAAACGTAAGACAGCTATAAGGCTGTCTGCAATTTAGAACTGGCGCTGGACTTGCCAAAGTTATGGAGAGGCCTCTTCATAGCTTCGGCAGGTCCAGCGCCAGCACAGGGACTTTATTAAGACCGGCGTCTAAAACGTTGCTCTAAATACATGTGCCTCATTGTTTTGTAGTGTATCATTACTCTGTAGTGGGACACTGCACAAGGAGAGGAGTTAGAAGAAGTGTAAGAACACAGAGTTTGTGACATGTAACCATGAAGAAACACAGGTATATAAGTCAAACTTATTTGCACAGTTTTTAAAACTATTTTGTTATTTTTTATATTTGCATGTTTTCCTTATGTACAGCATATACCTACAAAACAAAAGCTCAATCATTATACTAACAAAATAAAGCATGCTAGTACAATAAATCTAGAAATATGACTGACCTTTCCGTTCATTATGTTTCTGTCTGATAAATGTATTTGGCACCAGCTTCATTTTCACAATCCAGAGAAGTAAAATGACAGCCAGGTGGCAAGCATAGCCCTTCAGTGATTCAAGGGCTCTTAGCAGTGGAGAGCTGGCAAATGTTGGTCTACGAGAATGATCATGCAAAGTGGCTTATGATACGGTTGTATTCTACATATTCATGATGATATTGATAAATACTGTGGTATAATTAGGGCAAGAAAACTGAAGGGAATTGCTAAGACACCTGCAAACAGCATTGCTACTAAATTACGACTTTTGCATTTTTGTCCAGGACATTCATTTACTAGCCAGGAAAGCAAGGAACGTTCCTGTGTGGTCACTTTGTACTCTGCCAATGAACTAGAGTAACTTTTCATGCAACACCCATAGAACAACAAAATGAATACCACACATACTGTAATCAAGAAATATATAAACATCTTTATTATGACAAGTTTAAAAAAAAAAGATTACAATTAGAGATTATTAAAGTTTAGATTAGTTTTAGTTTTTAGTTTAGTTTTGATTTGGTTGCTCCGCTGAATTTCACAAGAAAATTCACTTTGTGACAAATTACTTCTTCACGAAGCACATATCTTTGTGAGTTGCAGGATGTGAATTACGGGGAATGGCAATTGACCAGCTCCCCTCAGATTCTGCGTTCATCGCTGATTGTGGCATCTGAGATAAAAAATTTGAGCTTTCAGGGGTGAAAAAAAAATAATACTCACCTTATCCATTTCAGCATGAAGAGGCCATCAGGGCCATCTTTATTGAGGATCCCACACAAAATCTCACAAGGCGCATGATGACATCATCATGCTGGCTAGTTTGGTAACGTAATACGTCACCACGCACGAGATTTCGAGCAGAATCTTTAGTCAAGATGGCCATGGCGGCCTCTTCATGCTAAAAAGGATAAGGTGAGTATGATTTTTTTTATCAACTTTTCTGGGAAAATCGATTTGTTACCATGAAGCACAAGTAAATTTGGCTTTGCTGCGAATCTCATTTTTCCTGAAATTCATCCACTTAGGATACCTCGATTTGCTCAACACTAATTACAATTTAAAACCACATACACAGTAAAATGTAAACAGAAAGAAACATAAAGAGCTGTAATCTGAGATCCTATCACTGTATTTCCAATAATAATGTGCACACTTATATATAGGATAAGCAGTTATATGCACCGAAAGGTAATATTAAGTCATTCAAAACAACTACACCAAATAGTACAATTGCTCCAGGCATATGAGGTAGGAATGCCAAACATACAATTACAATACTGCAATCAATCCTATTGTACAGCCCAACATTATAGTAAAGGTAACAGACCAAAGAATCTTGGGATCAGAAGCACCCCAATGCACGTTTTGCCCAGGCTTCTTCCTAGGAGAGTATCAGTAAGCAAGTCATACTCCATTTTATACTTCTATAGTCCAATCACATTGCGTTATACTCATATGATGTATATTAGTTTATCAATTTGGTGCATACCTCATCAAACACATCCCCAGCATGGATACCTCATCAAACACATCCCCAGCATGGGAATCACTAATTCAGTGTGTTGTGGGGAAAGGCTTATGGAGCCAGCTTGAAATCTCATGAGAGTTCATGCGGATGCATGTGCCACAGTAATGAGCAAAAGTGCAAAACCATGCATGAAGTCTTGAGAGCACCAGCCAGCATTCAGATAAATATCACAAGACTCCACCAGGCTGTGTGTGCCAGAGACTGCCCACCTGTTGCATGATCTGTCAAATGCTGTGAGCGTGTGCACAAAATCCTGTAGGCACCCTTGAGATAAGAGAACCATGCCACAAGCGCCATGTTGAATGTAGGCAAACTGGCCCACAACAAACATAATGCATGGACAACTGCATAAGAACTGTACTACTTTATAATAGGACTTTATTATAAACCACCTAATATACCAGAGTCCACAGAAAATCGACTTCTAAACGATACAGACGAGGCGGCAAATCCTAATGAGGTCATTATTATGGGGAATTTCGACTACCCAGATATAGACTGGGAAACTGAAACCTGTATATCCCATAAAGGAAACAGGTTCTTGGAAATAACCAAAGACAATTACCTTTCCCAACTGGTTCAGGACCCGACTAGAGGGACGGCCATACTGGACTTAGTATTAACCAATAGACCTGACAGAACAACAGATGTGCAGGTTGGGGGACACCTGGGAAATAGTGACTATAAAATAATAACTTTCCAATTGTCATTCAAAAAAGTATTTCTTCAGGGAGGAACAAAAATACCAAACTTTAAAAAAGAAAAATTAGCCAACTAAGAGAGGCCACAGGCCTAACTAACTGGGACAAAGTCCTCAAAAATAAAAATACAGCCACAAAATGTGATATTTTTAAGAGCATCCTAATATCTAATTGTGAGAGGTACATACATTATGGGAATAAAAGGTTAAGGAACAAGAAAAAAACAATGTGGATAAATAGAACTGTAAAGCAATAAATGACAAAAAGAAAGCATTTAAATCACTAAAACGGGAGGGGAGCAAAGAAGCATTAAAAAACTATAAGGAAAAAAATAGAATGTGTAAAAGACAAATAAAAGCAGCCAAACTAGAGAACGAGAGATTAATCGCTAAAGAAAGTAAAACTAACCCTAAAATGTTCTTCAATTATATACAGTGCCTTGCAAAAGTATTTGGCCCCCTGGAACTTTTCAACCTTTTGCCACATTTCAGTCTTCAAACAAAAAGATATAACATTTTAAATCTTTGGTGAAGAATCAACAACAAGTGGGTCACAATTGTGAAGTGGAATGAAATTTATTGGATCATTTAAACTGTTTCTGTAATAATAAAACTGAAAAGTGGGGAGTGCAAAATTATTCGGCCCCCTTGCATTAATACTTTGTTGTGCCACACTTTTGCTGCGATTACAGCTGCAAGTCGCTTGGGGTATGTCTCTATCAGTTTTGCACATCTAGAGATTGAAATTCTTGCCCATTCTTCCTTGCAAAACAGTCGAGCTCTTTGAGGTTGGATGGAGAGCGTTTGTGAACAGCAGTTTTCAGCTCTTTCCACATATTCTGAGTTGGATTCAGGTCTGGACTTTGACTTGGCCATTCTAAGACCTGGATACGTTTATTTTTGAACCATTCCATTGTAGATTTTGCTTTATGTTTGGGATCATTGTCTTGTTGGAAGATAAATCTCCATCCTAGTCTCAGGTCTTTTACAGACTCCAACAGGTTTTCATCCAGAATGGTCCTGTATTTGGCTCCATCCATCTTCCCATCAATTTTATCCATCTTCCCTGTCCCTGCTGATGAAAAGCAGGCCCAAACCATGATGCTGCCACCACCATGTTTGACAGTGGGGTGGTGTGTTCAGGGTGATGAGCTGTGTTGCTTTTACGCCAAACATATCGTTTTGCATTGTTTCCAAAAAGTTCGATTTTGGTTTCATCTGACCAGAGCACCTTCTTCCACATGTTTGGTGTGTCTCCCAGGTGGCTTGTGGCAAACTATAAACAAGACTTTTTATGGATATCTTTGAGAAATGTCTTTCTTCTTGCCACTCTTGCATAAAGGCCAGATTTGTGAAGTGTTCGACTGATTGTTGTCCTATGGACAGACTCTCCCACCTCAGCTGTAGATCTCTGCAGTTCATCCAGAGTGATCATGGGCCTCTTGGCTGCATCTCTGATCAGTCTTCTCCTTGTTTGAGATGAAAGTTTAGAGGGACGGCTAGGTCTTGGTAGATTTGCAGTGGTCTGATACTCCTTCCATTTCAATATGATTAATTGCACAGTGCTCCTTGGGATGTTTAAAGCTTGGGAAATCTTTTGGTATCCAAATCCAGCTTTAAACTTCTCCACAACAGTATCACGGACCTGCCTGGTGTGTTCCTTGGTCTTCATGATGCTCTCTGTGCTTTAAACAGAACCCTGAGACTATCACAGAGCAGGTGCATTTATACGGAGACTTGATTACACACAGGTGGATTCTATTAATCTTCATCAGTCATTTAGGACAACATTGGATCATTCAGAGATCCTCAATGATCTTCTGGAGTCATTTTTCTGAACTAAAAGTAAATGGGCCGAATAATTTTGTACGTCCAACTTTTCAGTTTTATTATTACAAAAAAAGTTTAAATGATCCAATAAATTTCGTTCCACTTCACAATTGTGACTCACTTGTTGTTGATTCTTCACCAAAAATTTAAAATGTTATATCTTTTTGTTTGAAGACTGAAATGTGGCAAAAGGTTGAAAAGTTCCAGGAGGCCGAATACTTTCGCAAGGCACTGTAAATGGTAAAAAGGCTAAACCTGAAGGTGTTGGCCCCTTACAGAGTAATGAGGGGGAGTTGCAGAGAGTGATGATGAGAAAGCAAAGCTACTAAATATTTTTTTCTCCACTGTATTCACTGAGGAAAATAAACTGTCAGATGAAATGCAGAATACAAAAGTAAATTCCCCATTAAAAGTGCCCTTTCTGACCCAGGAAGAAGTACAGCGGCGTCTTAAAATGATTAAAATAAACAAATCACCAGGACCGGATAGCATACACCCCCGTATCCTAAGAGAATTAAGTAATGTCATAGCCAGACCCTTATTTCTGATTTAAGGACTCTATACTGACAGGGAGTGTTCCACAGGATTGGCGCATAGCAAATGTGGTGCCAATATTCAAAAAGGGTCCAAAAACAGAGCCCAGAAACTATAGGCCGGTAAGTTTACCATCTGTCGTGGGTAAACTGAAGGTTTTCTAGGAGATGCTATCTTGGAGTACCTCAATGAAAATAAGCAAATAACTCCATATCAGCATGGCTTCATGAGGGATCGGTCATGTCAAACTAATTTAATCAGTTTCTATGAGGAGGTAAGTTCTAGACTTGACCGCGGCGAATCAATGGATGTCATATATCTGGACTTCTCCTAAGCATTTGACATGGTACCACATAAAAGTATATAAAATGAGAATTAGTGTTGAGCGAGCATGCTCGGCCGAATACTGTATTCGATCGAGCGTGGCAGTGCTCGGCACCATGCAGTGTTCGGCCGAACACCGCGTGTGCTTGAGCGCCATGCTTGAGTCCCCTCCCCGCATGTTTCTTGGCTGCTATGCAGCCAATCAGCGTGCGGACAGGTACTGGAATTCACTGTAATGCCGTAGCACAGATAATGTCGCCTTGATTAGCGGCATAAAAAAATGACACTGGATGTCAGGTATTTAGGATTCAGAAAGGATATAATGCACACGCAGCAAGGTTATGTCGTCTTGATTAGCGGCATAAAAAAATGACACTAGATGTCAGGTATTTAGGATTCAGAAACGTTATAATGCACACACAGCACAGGTAATGTCGCCTTGATTAGCGGCATAAAAAAATGACACTGGATGTCAGGTATTTAGGATACAGAAACGTTAAAATGCACATGTAGCACAGGTAATGTCGCCTTGATTACCGGCATAAAAAACAATGACACTGGAATCTGTCAGGTATTTAGGATACAGAAACGTTATAATGCACACGCAGGACAGGTAATGTCGCCTTAATTAGTGGCAGAAAAAAATGACACTGGATGTCAGGTATTTAGGATACAGAAACGTTATAATGCACACGCTGCGCAGGTGGTGTTAAGGTCAGGCAAACTTTTTGCCCCAAAAGAAAAAAAAATATTGCAGCCAGATATAACAGTAGTCCTTAAAAGGACTTTTGGGTCTTTTAAAAAGAACAACTAGCCCTGCCTAGCCAAATCCTATCCTTACACTATCTGTCCCTCCTTCCGCAAACGTTATACAGCAGACACAGCACAAGTAATGTCGCCTTGAATAGCGGCAGAAAACAATGAAACCGGATGTCAGGTATTTGGAATACACAAACGTTATACCGCACACGCATCACAGGAAATGTAACATTACCTGTGCTGCGTGTGCAGTATTACGTTTCTGTATCCTAAATACCTGACATCCAGTGTAATTTTTTCTGCCGCTAATCAAGGCGACATTACCTGCAATGTGTCTGCTGTATAACGTTTGTGTATCCTAAATATTTCTGACATTCGGTGAAATGATTCCTGCTGTTGGTGACAGAGACATTACCTGCGCTGCGTCTGCTGCATAACATTTGCACATTGTAAATATTTCTGACATTCGGTGAAATTTTTCTGCTCATAAACTTAAAAAAAACTGCGCTACTGTACTTGTGACAAACTTGCATATATACCATTTAATATGAGTAAGGCGAGCAGTAAGGGACAGGGATGTGGGTGTGCTGCTGATGGTGCACGCAAAGGCCATGGCTCTGGGCACAGTGAAACTGTGTCTGCTGGTAGAGCACAAGAAACAAAGTCATCCATAACTCCTAGCTTCATGTCCCAGTTTGCAGGGTGGCGCAAGACAGGTTCTTGTTAGGTCAACATGTCAGGAGGAGGACCAGAGTGAGGTTAATTTTTTAGGTTAAAAAATTAGGGGCAATGGCCTGCTGCTGATCTGACCGTCTAAAAAAATATGGGTGAGGGCCTGCTGGTGATCGTCTAAAAAATTATGGGTGAGGGCCTGCTGGTGAACCTCTTAAACATTTAAAGGCGAGGGCAGCCTAATAAGCAGTTTGATATGATGGAGGAAGAGAAGGAAGAGGACGAGAAGAGGAAGGGGTGCGTGGGAATACAGTGTATTCAATACACTCTAAAAGCCACATTTAAAGTTCCTTTATGTTTAGCCGCTTTCCTCTGGTGGGGTAGCGAAGTCAGGGGTAATCCAGGCCTTGTTCATTTTGATAAGCGTCAACCTGTCAGCATTTTCATTTTACAGGCGGATTTGCTTATCAGTTAGTATGCCCCCAGCGGCACTAAATACCCGCTCCGACAAAACGCTGGCGGCAGTGCAAGCCAGCACCTCCAAGGTGTAGAGCACCAGTTTGTGCCACGTGTCCAGCGTAGACACCCAATAATTTTAAGGCACAGAGGGATCACTGAGGACGTTGACACGGTCAGCTAGGTACTCCTTCACCATCTTCCAAAACTTTTCCCTCATTTTGACTCTAGGCTGCTCATCAGGGTGAGGGTGCTAGTGGGGTGTCATGAAACTGTCTCAGGCCTTGGAGAGTGTCGCCCTGCCTCTGTTGGAACTGCTGTGTGTTCCCCTCGTCTCCCCTCCTCGGGTGCCCAAGGAACTATGTACTCTGCCGCCAGTGTTGTCAGCTGGAAATTTTTGAAGCAATTTTTCCACTGACACACAGTCCACAAGCCTAAACTGCAATATTTCCAAGGCCAGCTGGTGGTAGTCAGGTTGCTAGTGTTCACGCCCCTGCGCATTTTGGTACGGCACAGGTTGCAAATGACAATTCTTTTATCGTTAGCACTTTCCTCAAAAAAGTGCCAGACTGCGGAACACCTACTCCTTGGCAAGGGAGATTGCCGCACGGGGGTGCTCCAGGGAACAGTTGCGGGCCTGTTTGGTGTGGCTTGCCGTCTCCCTTTTGCCACCCCACTGCCTCTTCCAGCCTGCTGCGGTGCTGCGGATCCCTCTCCCTCTGTACTGCTGTCCTCGCTCAGCTTGCCACCTTCCCATGTTGGGTCAGTGATTTCATCGTCCACCACCTCCTCTTCCACTTCCTCACTCTGGTCCTCCTCTTTACATGTTAACCTTGAGTGCTGCTGACACTCAAAAACATTAGGGGTGAGGGTATGCTGTTGAGCTGACCCTCTAAACTATTAGGAGTGAGGGCCTGCTGCTGATCTGACCATGTAAAACATTAGGGGTGAGGGCATGCTGCTGAGCACTCAATGTTTTGAGTGTCAGCAGCAGGCCATCAATCATAATTTTTCAAGGGTGTGTCCGATGCCCTACTTTATATGTAATAAAGGGTGTATTGGAGTGCCTGCTCCTTGTAATTTTGGCAGCCCTTTTACTTAGTGCATAGGCTTTATGAGAGTAGGAGTCCCACGACATGAACAATTGTACCACAATGTAAATGAGGCCCTTCTTTTATGTGATGTACCGGTTGTAATTTTTGGCAGCACTTGCACTTTATATACAAGTAAATATATGTTTCCTAACAATATTTCCTCTAAAATCAATGTTATCTTCGGTTTTGAGGGGCATTATTGTCATTCCGTAAAAGCGGCGTAATACTCGGACAACATCGTTCACAGTAGCGACTTTGGAGTCCAAGATGCATCCAGACATCCTCCCCATGCTGTTCCCAAACCATTTCAGTGGTGTTTCCATCATTTTCTGACCTTTCCCTATGAACCAGACACTCTCCCCTTTTCAGAGCAGGGAGTGCCTGGTTTAGTGCTCTGGTTCTCCCATTGACTTTCATTTTGATCGGGTGCTCGGTAGAGCACTCGAGCATCACCTAGTGTTCGACCCGAGTACCAGAGCACTACGGTGATCGATCAACACTAATGAGAATGCTTGGCCTAGGAGAAAATGTCTGTATATGGGTAAGTAACTGGCTAAGTGATAGAAAACAGAGGGTGGTTATTAATGGCACATACTCAGATTGGGTCACTGTAACTAGTGGGGTACCACAGAGGTCAGTATTGGCCCCGATTCTCTTCAATATATTTATCAATGATCTTGTAGAAGGCTTGCACAGTAAAATATCAATTTTTGCAGATGACACTAAACTGTGTAAAGTAATTAACACAAAAGAGAACAGTACACTGCTATAGAGTCATCTGGATAGACTGGAGGCTTGGGCAGAAAAGTGGCAGATGAGGTTTAACACTGACAAAAGTAAGGTTATGCATATGAGCAGGAATAATGCAAGTCACCAGTACATACTAAATGGTAAAACATTGGGTAACTCTGACATGGAAAAGGACCTAGGAATTTTAGTAAACAGCAAACTAAGCTGCAGAAACCAGTGTCAGACAGCTGCTGCCAAGGCCAATAAGATAATGGGTTGTATCAAAAGGGGCATAGATTCCCGTTATGAGAACATAGTCCTGCCACTTTACACTAGTCAGACCACACATGGAGTACTGTTTACAGTTCTGGGCTCCTGTGAACAAGGCAGACATAGCAGAGCTGGAGAGGGTTCAGAGGAGGGCAACTAAAGTAATAACTGGAATGGGTGGACTACAGTAAGATTATCAAAGTTAAGAAAGATTATCAAAATTAGAGTTATTTACTTTAGAAAAAAGACGACTGAGGGGAGATCTAATAACCATGTATACATATATCCGTGGTCAGTACAGAGATCTCTCCCATGAACTATTTATCCCCAGGACTGTGACTGTGACGAGGGGACATCCTCTGAGTCTGGAGGAAAGAAGGTTTGTACGCATAGAAGAGGATTCTTTATGGTAAGAGCAGTGAGACTATGGAACTCTCTGCCTGAGGAGGTGGTGATGGTACAGTAAGTTAACTAAAAGAGATCAAGAGGGGCCTGGATGTATTTCTGGAGTGTAATAATATTACAGGTTATAGTTACTAGAGATGGGTCGTTGATCCAGGGAGTAATTCTGATTTCCTGATTGGAGTCGGGAAAGAATTTTTTCCCCTAAAGTGGGGAAAATTGGCTTCTACCTCACAGGGTTTTTTTTGCCTTCCTCTGGATCAACTTGTAGGATAACAGGCTGGACTGGATGGACAGATGTCTTTTTTCGGCCTTATAACCTATGTTACTATGTTACTACTCATATATCAATAAATGATAATTATTGCAAATGATTAAAATAATTACTAAAGTTCATGAGTGCAAAGAAAAGGTACAAACAAACTCAGAGCTCCCCAAAATGTGCAGTGCCTGAAAGTGTAGTGGTAAAGCACACCAATACCATTATATATATAGCCAACATACACCTATCCAATAGATGACCAATTGGCAGATGTTGCCGAGCTAAACTTGATGGTTAACACACTAAGTAAACAATAGCAACAATAGCAAGTAAATGTTGACTTTTTCAAGGATTTCAATGGCTTTTGTCACACAATAACGCTGTGGCATGTATTATCAGGGTTAATTTTAGCTTGCCTACATCTGTACGCAGATTATATGGAGTCCCTGTTTTTATACTATGATTCTTAATAGTTAGTGTTTGATCTCCACACTCAAATTAGATGAATATTCATCTGATGATGAATAATAAAACTAGCTAAAAATGTAGCCCTGCTCACAAAACATCTGGCCACCCATTAGTAAATGGAAACAGCCAGGCATTGCGCAAACCACACTAAAAAATGTTGCATAAAAGTCATAAATTTGACACAAATGCTAATTCCATCAGTAAAACAGGCAAAATCACTCCACATTGGTGCAGCGAATATAAGACATTACCCCCTCAGTTTGAGAAGTGGGTATAGAAATGAACTCTTCACAAGATCTCTAATGCTGCCAGATGTAAGGTAGCTATACTATAAGTCAATGTTTGACCTTTCAAATAGGCCTTGAGACATGACTTGGATAATAAGTAAGCCAGCATCTCATCTGCAGATAGCTGTTTCAGGGTGCTTGCCTTTTATCAGTACAGAGCAGAGAGTACTAGCTTAACTGGGTGAGAGGCCTAGGTCAGGATTTGGGGAATACAATATCTCTTTATGGAGAGCACCTAATCTGTGTGAGGAGTCTTATAGGCCAGGCAACGCTGCTCTGGATTTATGGGAAGATGGTATGCAAATGAGCTCTTACCAACCCAGATATGCGGTAGCACTTCCAGTTCTTACTCTTCTGAGTACTTATAATTTCCTGTCATGGCAGAAGTACTGACAGGATACCAGGCTTTGAGTCCAGATTATTGGTTTTTGGTTATTAGACTGTCAGTATTCTTTACAGTATTGTCACCCTAGAAACATGACATTATAAAGGGAGACCATATCGATGTTTGCATGCACTTTACTATGAATTATTTCAGGGGCGGACATACCGCGGTGCAGCCGGTTCGGCTGCACCGGGGCCCGGGACCGGAGGGGGGCCCTTTCTTCCCGGCGGCAGGTAGAGATGTGAGCGCTTCCATTTTGGAAGCGCTCATCTCTATATTCATCTGTATCGCCGTCCTTAGGACGGCGATACAGATGGATAATGCGGGGCAAGGGAGGGAGAGGCGTGTCCCTTCCCCGTTCCTCTGATAGGCTGCAGGCACTAGGCCTGTAGCCTATCAGAGGCCGGCACAGGCGGCGCGATGACGTCATTGCGCCGCCTGAGCCGTACAGCGCGGGACACAGGCCGGAAGAGGCCTGCATCGCGTCGCTGACAGAGGCAAGGAGGTAAGTATAACTGTTAATTTTTTTTTATTTAAGTTGGCACTCAGTGGGGGCACTATGGGGGAGGAGCACTATGGAGGAGAGGCACTATGGGGGCCACTTTGGAGGGGGAGCACAATGGAGAAGGAACACTATGGGGGCCACTATGGAGGAGGAGCACTATGGGGGGCCACTATGGAGGAGGAGCACTATGGGGGGCCACTATGGAGGAGGAGCACTATGGGGGGCCACTATGGAGAAGGAAAACTATGGGGGCTACTATGGAGGAGGAGCACTATGGGGGGCCACTATGGAGGAGGAGCACTATGGGGGGCCACTATGGAGAAGGAACACTATGGGGGCTACTATGGAGGAGGAGCACTATGGGGGGCCACTATGGAGGGGAGCACTATGGGGGGCCACTATGGAGGGGGAGCACTATGGGGGGCCACTATGGAGAAGGAACACTATGGGGGCTACTATGGAGGAGGAGCACTATGGGGGGCCACTATGGAGGAGGAGCACTATGGAGGAGGAGCACTATGGAGGGGGAGCACTATGGGGGGCCACTATGGAGGGGGAGCACTATGGAGGGTGAGCACTATGGGGGGCCACTATGGAGGGGGAGCACTATGGGGGGCCACTATGGAGAAGGAACACTATGGGGGCTACTATGGAGGAGGAGCACTATGGGGGGCCACTATGGAGGGGGAGCACTAGGGGGGGCCACTATGGAGGGGGAGCACTATGGGGGGCCACTATGGAGGGGGAGCACTATGGGGGAGGAGCACTATGGGGGGCCACTATGGAGGAGGAGCACTATGGGGGCCACTATGGAGGAGGAGCATTATGGGGGGCTACTATGGAGGAGGAGCACTATGGGGGGCCACTATGGAGGAGGAGCACTATGGGGGGCCACTATGGAGGAGGAGCACTATGGGGGGCCACTATGGAGGAGGAGCACTATGGGGGGCCACTATGGAGGGGGAGCATTATGGGGGGCACTCTGGAGGAGGAGGACGACTATGGGGGGCCCTATATATATACTGGCACTATGGAGGGCGAGGATCACTATGGGGGCCCTATCTTATATTCTGGCAGACATGGGGGCACTATGGAGAAGGGGGGGAGAGGAGCACTATTGGGGTCATTGTATAGGGGCACTAAGAGGGTTTTTTGGGTACATAGTAGGGGGCATTGGCACATTATGAGGGCACTATGGGGACATTGGCTGGCCGGGGGCACTAATTATTTCTATTGTTGGGACTATTACTATCAGCTTAGCACAGTTATTTTTGGGGAACATTTTGGTTATAATTTAGTGTCAGGGACACTATTTCCTGGGTGCAGTTATTTTAATTACTGAAGGCGGTAGTATTTGAGGGGGACTGTTTCTGCAGTATAGTTTTGGGGAGCACAGTGGGCACAGTATTGGGGAGTGGCAGGATGAGGAGTTCAAGAAGGTGGAAGAATGATAGAAAAGTAGGAATCTAAGATGTCTATTTGCCAAACTCCACAGAGAGAAGAGATGGCTGGAAGAAATCATCATGGCAGTCTGGTCTGAAAGGAAAAGATGAGGAAAGAGAACATCTACATCTAAGAAGACGTCACTGGATGTAGGAGGTATGTGGACCTGTATTAGGCTACTTTCACATCTGAGTTGGTGATTCTGGCAGGCTGGTCCAGCAGAGAACAGCCTTCTGGAATTCACCGGCTCTGGCACTGCTGGATGCAGACAGAATGCCCGCCGGCCCCATTAACTATAATGGGGTCAGGCAGAGATCCGGCCACAATCTGGCAAAAATGCAGAGAATCAGCAGGACACAAACCTCTGCATGACTGAGTCTGTGTCCGGCCAATTTCTTGCATTCTCTGCCAAATCAGGTGGCCGGAGCGTAGTGCTGCAGGTGTGAAAGTAGCCTTACCCTGTATGTTTTGTATTGCTGTATGTAATGTTAGGACACCATAGGTTAGGTTGAGAATTTGGTTTGGGAACGGCGGGGGTGGGGGGGTGGGGGGGCCCAAACACATTCCTTGCACAAGGGCCCTCTGCTGTCTGTGTCCGCCCCTGAATTATTTAATACTATAAAGTGCAGTGAAAGGATAACCAAATCAAGAACCTTTGAGGAGATAGTTTTACACTTCTGTGCTGAAGCCAGGAAGAGAGTGGGCAGCTGAGTGGTCTAAAATGAAAGTTAAAATATAAAAATGTGGCTAAGCGTAGGCAATGACAAAAAAACTAAAAAAATAAATAATACTCACCTGTTCTGTTATTTGGAACTCCAGCACCACTTCTCTGGTGATCCCCATGTGCCTAGCAGTGATAACGACCAGTGAGGTCAATCACTGGCTGCAGCTACTGTACTTCATGGTTCTCAACCTTTTCACACCAAGTACCCCCTAGTGACAAGTTCGAACCGAATATACCAAAGGAAGTAAAAATAATAAATGCTAAAAAATGGCTATATTCACACTGTTGTCATAAGCTCTGTTCTAAGCCTTTGTCAGCAGTTCCTTAAGATTTGACAGAAAGAATAGTTCAGCATGCAACACTAATCTTCTGTCAAAATGACAGACACCACATTAGGACCCCAGATGGATGACTATTACTTTTTAAATTACATTCTACAGTATACTACCAACATACAGCTGAATACAGCACTACATACCTATTACATGGACAAGACTACCATCATGTCTTCATTCAGCCTTGTCTCATCTCTGCAAAGGTTGTCACACATCTTAGGTTCCTACTTTTCCATCATCTTCACACTATTTAACACCCCATCCTACCACCCTCAATACCATGCTATATGTGTTCCAGTAGAAGAAAATGCCCTCCCCTACCCATAGTGACCCAAGGGAATGCTGTCTAAGCAACAAAATCTAACTAAAAATACTTACCTCTATGCTGCTGTAAGTGATGCAGTACAGGACATAGGACTCTTCCGATTTGACTCATGAGCTGTATACAGCATGATTATGATGATGTCATCTCCACATGTGCAGACCTCTGATAGGCTACAGGCGCTAGGCCTGAAGCCTATAATAGTGAACAACAGGGCAGGAAGATATCTCTCCCATGCTGCAGCATTCTGAGGACGGAGGTACAGCTGAATGTTGAACAGCCCTAGTAACCATCAATGAAACATTGCTGGCTGCTAGGGGCAGTACGCGTACCTTCCCCCCTTGGCGTACATGTACTGCAAGTTGAGACTTAGAAGGTGTACAGTACATGAAGGCATTGCTACAGGACCAGCATGCGCTACCAGACTGGCACTGGAGTGGCGGGATTGATATTTACATATTGCCTACTCTTAGTCACATTGCATGCAAGACTTTTTCTCCCATCAAAAATGATCTCTGATGGAAGTGACATAAACTAATGCTAGCTGAGCATAACTGATGCTCAAAATCTGAAGAACAGAAAGCTACACAGAGGTGGGAACTCGCCCTGATTTGTATGAATCTGATCTCAGACAAATTTCCAGACATTTGCTCATCTCTACTGTCTATACATAAGGGTATATTTTTTGTGTGTGGGACTTTTGGACCTGATTTTGCTTAAGTAGGATATTTTTGTGTACAAATCAAAAGTTGTATTTTAGAAGACCATAACATTCTGTGAGGTATAGCTAACTGTAGTGTTTTGACACAATTGTTCTAAATATTGGACAATTTTCTGACATTTATTCTTATAACATTAAAGGGGTTGTCTGGGCTTTTACTATTGATGACCTATCCTCAGGATAGTTCTCCATTCTCTCTTCCTGTTCACCGATCTGATATTGACAACCTATCCTGAGGACAAGTCATCAATAGTAAAAGCCAGGGCAACCCCTTTTAAAGATAGCTTTTTACTTGTTCATTTACATTTACTTGTCACATGTAGAACTCAAGCCTTCAGCCCAGGCCATACAACCATAGTGCTATTCAATAAAAATGAATGGTAAACTCCATTTGAAATAAGAAACATTTTAGTATAATGCTATAAAAGAAAAAAAAAAAACATAAAATGTTTTTGTAAAGAGGTGGAACTCTGGCTAGGGACAGGAGATACTGTCTCCCTTTTAGAAGTTTTCTTTAAGAATAAAATATGTACTCCAGAAGAATTAGTTTAATAGTGATGAGCTCAGTTGTACAGTATTTTGTTTTTATATTTTTATCGTATTTGCTGCTGCAAGTATTAGTATTAATCTAAGCGTCTATGCAATGGGTTCCTATTCCACATACATGTGTAAATTGTGCTCTGCATGCATTACTTATAAGAGGAATTACACTTTACATCTTTTGGAAGAATGCCATTAAACCATCCCATTACTGTGTGATTTTATGCTAGGTATGTTTATTGCATTTACAGCATTTTTATCACTACTGAAGACCCATTTGTCATTTACTTCCAGGATGAAAAGGGGAGCAGAGTGTGTAGAACCCAACGCACTAATGCTTTTCTAATTTGTATAAATGCAATGGCGACTTCTTGCAAGACATGCATTGTTTATCACTGTGACATACGCTCACATGCGTTTGTGCTGAGGAAATCAGTTGGCTTATTCAATAGAGCCACTTTTGTGGTTATGCTAATGCACAAGATTGTGTGCTTATGCTCTTCCAGCTTCTCACTCTCACCTGAGAAATAGCTTTTGTGCTCCTGGTAGTAGTTCTCTGACTGCCTTCTAATGGTTCAGTAAAAGAGTGCATTTTAGTCTTTTAAGTGGATTTCTATGTTTTTTTTAGGTTTGTAGAATAGTTTGACTATATATAGGGTTTGGAAAAAATGTTTATAATTTATGTTTTTATGGTGTGTTCATGTGGTGGATACATTGCAGATTTTTGGCCGCGTAGTTGCAGGTATTTTACAGTAGCAGCAAAGTGGATGAGATTTTATCAGCATAGCTATTTCTGCTGGTGATTTTCATCACAGCTTTCAGTCCTTTCAACCTAAAGGGGTGAAATCTGAAGTGAAATCCTCCATTTGTTGTATTTGCTCTACCATTTTGTGCAAAGCTCAGATTGTCCGACGAAAAATATTCTAAATTTTTCGAACCAACACCTGGACCTCAATATTTTTGTAATTGCATGTAATTGAGTTATACAATGAAATTAGAGATGAGCGAATCTATTCGCCGCTTCGTTGATTCGTATAGAATGTTGGGATTTTTCAGCTGCGAAGCGAATCCGAATATTAGGTGATTCGCTTCGCTTTTGTATGCATTCGCTACGTAGTATGTCCTATAAATTATACGCTATTCTACGTATAATTTAGTTACTCTATACGCTGTCGCGTACGAATTCAATTCAGCGATGAAGACTTTTCCCTGGTAATTACTCTTTATGCTGTTGCGTACAAATTCAATTCAGCGATGCAGACTCCTCCCTGGTAGTTCCACCCCTTTCGCCAGCGCGGGAGGATGATGAGGCAACTCAGGAAATTAAGTTGCGCATTCGTGCGCCTCATCCCTTTTTCCCCCTTTTCAGGTTATTTGGGGAGCCCCTTGAAAGAGGGTTTTTTAAAGGGAGTCTGTCACCTCATTTTCACCTATATAACTAACAGCACTGCCCCACAGAAGATTGCATACACATCCCAGACATACCTGTGTGTACTATGTGTCTGTATTACATGTCCAGAAAAAGCACTTTTATTCTGCAGGAAAACAGCTCCCAAGTGCCCGGCTGAAAGTGAAACTAAAAACAGCTTTCTCTCCCGACTCGATTTCTAACAGCTATATCTTCTGAGATACAGCTAAAGCAGCCCTCCCCTCTTCAGTCTGGTTTGCAGCAGCAGCAGAGCCGGGCACTTGGGAGCTGTTTTCCTGCAGAATAAAAGTGTTTTTTCTGAACAAGGAATACAGGCACAAAGTGCACACAGGTATGTCTGGGATGTGTGTGCAATTGTCTGTGGTGCATTGCTGTTAGCTATATAGGTGAAAATGAGGTGACAGACTCCCTTTAAGGAACCTTTGTTGCTTTTTTTCTACCCATTTGGATTACAATTTTACCTATGTGGATTACAAATTGCGACTGAGTTTGGGACTCTGCTCCAGTTCTATGACAAGCGTCAGAAGAAAAGAGACTTAAACGTGTCCGTGAGCATACTAGGTAGGTGATATTTAAAATTTTTATATTATACCTATAATAAAGTATTTGTACTTTACCATATATATGTCTCAAATATTCGCTCTGCCTCTGAGGAGTGTACGCCGCGGCCTCTCCTCGTACGTGCCTGCGTATTACGTAATCGCTTAGACAATAGTATGCTGAGATTCGTAAGCTATTTGTACGCTCATGCGTACGTCTTCTAAGAAGTTGCGTACATTTTGTAAATGAACGTTCGTTATTAGTGAGCGAATGTTCGCTAATAGCACATAATAACATATATTTTGTACGCAAATACAACGAATCTATTCGTCGAATATACGAATTTTAGGAAAAGTTCGGCGGGCGAATGTTCGGCGAATAATTTTTTGAATGATTCGCTCATCTCTAAATGAAATCTATCTTCTTAGCGTCACCTACTTTTTATTCTTTTCATAATTCTCTATCCACAAATAGACACACATGATCAATTGCATCCATGCCACTAGCTGTATCTAGTGTTTGAAACTGTGATAGTTACAATGAAAGCGCTGTAGCAGAAAAGATATGCCCCATTATCTACCAGTATGGAATAAATCTAGCAGAGCATTTGGAGCAATTAATGATGAGATCTCTGAAACCATGTGAGGTACAGGACTGGTCCTAGTTCTGTTACAAAGAGGTTGCCACATAGTATATGAAGTCTGGTTTCCATTTTTTTCCATTATTTATGGGATAACCCCTCTAAGGAATCTGTCATATATTTAGTCAAGTGCTTATGTACATAGACAGAACAAACAGGTGATCAAAAAACTAGGTGTGCTAAATAGTCACACGTAG
>ONZH01022493.1:0-14048 GCA_900303285.1 Rhinella marina
GAGCTTTGACACAAGGACCTCCCACCCTCACTGGTCTGCATCAGCTCTGCTGGTTAGGCACACAGATTACCGTTAAGGTCCACCCCTGTACAGCCTTAGTACGAACAGCAAGGCCTTGTTCAGCATGGCAGACCCGTGGTCGAAGTTGTTTCTTGTTGGGTGACGGGTTACTGACAACTGTGTCTTACCACACCTTGTAGACTGGACGTAGCAGCTCCTGGACTTTCCCCGAGGTTGTTAGTCCCGGCTCTTTTTAGCTGCACACAGGAAAGATGCACCGGAACAGTTCCACACAATCAAAACGTCAACTCAAAAAACTCAGTTCATGTTAGAATAAGCCGTTGCTGAGGTGGTTTCCTCTCCATCATTGATCAAATGTCCTTAGAACTTTTGTCGGTCCAACACTGTATGTAAATAACACTTACCAATGAGACCAAAGAGGTCCTCTGTCAAATCAAAATGGACTTTTGTGAGACTCTAAATCTGGTCTAATTAAAGGATACGTCAAAACAAACTCTCATGATTTATTTTTTTTTTTTTTACAAATAATCCTGCATATTTCAATACATTAATCAATACCAATACCCGGGTATCTTGTGTAATGTAAACCTTTTGAACCAAAAGTAAAACATAATACCATTAATATTTTATTAATAACCAACCTTCTTGAGATACCTAACGATGTTTGATGTGATATTGTGTATTCTGCACATTTTGTAGCAGTACCCAACTTTTCTGGATGTGGAAATATTTGGACTTTTTTTACTTTGAATGAACAGAGTACTCGTAACTAGGAGATGTGCACAAGGGCTGTCTTTGTATCTGTGACGTCAGCATTGTCCTCCTCCCTCCCCCCTTAGTCCACACTGTGAGCTTCCCTCTTTGAGTCAGTCTTGTCTTGGTTGTCCATGAGGTCAGATTTCTGATGTTAGTACATTAGACATACAACAAGTCGACAAAAAGCAAACATAGAAACAAACAGATCTGACAATACAGACACAAAACATGAAGGGCCCATAAACGTTTCATTGCCTTGTTTTCAAAAATAGAATGTAGAGTTTGGTCAAAATATTTGGTACCAAGGAAAAATAAAAATCCCCAATGCGCATATAAAGAAGAACAAATGTAGTACATCATACACATTCCTTCATTTTCTCTGCTGCATCCACGCACAGTCCACACACAAGTACAACTTCAAGCTACATTCATTCACATTCCACTGAATGAGTCAACTCTCAAAGACACAGCTTTCCTGGATACGGATACACACAGAAAACCATCCTGTACGGAGGGGGTAGAAAGAAACATTAAGTGAATCAATTGCTAGCACATAATACCATTGTCTTCGGTTGTTCACTCCTACAACAAATTGTTAACCTATTGTCTCGACTCTTGGACATTTACAAGCTGCTAGAAAGAGAAAAATAAAAGTTATTAATTTATAAAATCTCTGATTTCTAATTAAACAATATTAATTAATTATAGGTATATGTATATCCTTCATTTACTAAGTCGAGTACTCGTTGTGCTTCTACTTGCATCTATGTGCATTGTTTCCCACTTGTAGCCGTGTCATGGAGAATACCAGTAACTAAGATGGCCGCTGGGCAGGGACTGATGTTCCCTCAGTTAAGATGGCTACCTGGAAAGGAAGTTGCAGGAGTTAAGATGGCCACCGGAGTGGGAATGGGATTAGTTAAGATGGCTGCTGGAACGGAAATTGGGACGCGTAGGACGTGCCATCTTGTGTGATAACTGAATACAAGGAGGTGAGCCGCGGGCGTGGTTTTGGCACTGACATACTTTACAGGTCCACCCCTCTGAAGAGGGAGATTGAGGGGGTTAGTGATATGCAGGGGGATGTGTCTGCATCGGAAGCGCGGCAGGGTCCACCTGCGTCATCTTAGGGGCTGTGCTGGCGGCATGTAAAAGTAATCATTTGTCTTTTCATTATACATTTCTGCCCAGACTAATTTCTTATATTTTAATAATTTTCCGCTGATGCTCGCATTGTTTTCTTTTCACAAAATCTAGAATATAATATAAATTCAAGGCCGAATGTCCAGTGTTCACTCCTTTTTGGCCTAATGCCAGAACACTTCCCTGTGAGCGATGATTTCTTCCATTCTCAACTTAACCCTTAATTTGGCCTCATCATCACATCAGTAGTGCAGATATCGCTCACAGTAAACTTGGCTGTGTGACCTTCATCTACTAGTCGGTTCTCTGGCAACATACAAGGTCAGATTTCTGGTCCACACAGACATAACAAGTGGATTATCATAGTCATAAATTCCAAAGGGGGGGCTGAAACTGCAAACTGCAGGAGACACAAAGCTGAACTAAAACTGAAATCCTTTTTTTTCTTTTTTTTTTTTTCCCTACTGTCTCACTTTAGGAGCCAAATCCGCCATTTTGCAGCTTTCTATAAGTCACTTACATATTACCCTTCTAACCAACTTCTCTTTCCCTTTAATACACTTTCCACAATCCATCTCTTTTTTTTTCCCTGATTTGAAGCAGTTCTATAGAAGGCTCTTGCTACATCGATCAAACCTTCACTGGGCTGTAATCTGCCTCCTGGAGGCATCCCAATTATCTTAAACAAGCTTTTCACATCCTTCCCATATCTTTTTTGCCTTCTTTATTCCACCAGACTGACAGCATTCTGAGCACCAGCCAGGAGACTGTGCTGTCTTTTGAACACTTGAAGCATATCTTACAGTGCCCTATTGGCACGGCCGTTTTCGCCAACCTGAGTTAACCGTCCTCCGAATAGCCAATAAATCACGGGGGGGAGGGGAAAGAGAAACACACTACGATTTCCCCGGGGAGAGAGAAACACACTACGATCTCCCCAATTTACACGCCGACTCAAGCGGCTAAGCTTCAAACTTCAAACTACAATCAGCACTTCGCCCGTGAGGGAGTTGCAACAATGGGCATGACGGTTACCACTCAGCGCACTAACTAACAACTAACTATATTCCAGGTTCGCGCTCCGGGTAACTTGCTGGTATACCCAGGCGCCGCCCAAATCCCTACTCTAGGCGCGCGTTCTAAGTAACTTGCTGGTATACCCAGGCGCCGCCTAGATAACTGCTCTAACGTGTTAGGCGCACGCTCTGGGTAACTTGTCCGTAACGTGTCGGAATACCCAGGCGTCACCTAAATCACTACTTCAACGTGTTCTCACAGATTCTGCTGCCAGTCTGGGTCCCTAACATGATCTGACTGAATCCCCACGTGACCTTTCCTGAGGGGCTATAGGTTTCCAGAATCCCCGGCGGAGACCACCAGGCGTCTGGTCACATGACGTTTCACTCAGGCCCCACAAAACCTAAACCCCAGACTACCACTACCCCCTCGAGCCACAGGCAAGCCATCATATACAGTGTATATGTAACTTACCGTGGTCCGTTAGGGTGATCAGTCCCCTTCGGGAGGGAGTGGTGCCTGTGTCATCGGTCGAAGTTTGGGACGCTGAGTGCTGGTGCTCCTTTCAGGGATCCCATCCTCGTCGCCAACTGTTGAGGTAGACTTAAACCTGTCCTTTCTGGAATTCAGTCAGTCATTCCGAATTGTTTTGAACACGGGTGCGCACAATAATTAAGGACAAAACACAGACTTATGATTTCAGTATTAAGTCCTTTGGCCGTGCTTTTGTGGCAAAATCATTACAGCCTCTGGGCTTTTCCTTTATTAACACACGTACTTATTCGATACAAAAAGGAAAGGGGGGCGTAAGCATGCAAACAGCAAACAATATCATTCTTGATTGGATAGAAGTTGCATTCCATTCTACGTCACTAGCCTGAAAAAGTCATATTGATAAGAGTACGGGGGCCATCTTGGACTAGTTAAATATATACATATATTATACGCAAGCTTTATAAAGACTACAGAGTATAAAAGTATAAAAGTATAAAAGTATATAAAGGCACATTTGTTCTTGTCTCATCACGTTATCCAGGATATTGAATTCACATTATCCTGAAGACGTGGGAAACTCAGGATTTGTAATAGAATACATTACATTAAGTCCATATACCTTGACACTACTACCACCCTCCTCCTCGGAGATCAAACCCTCCTCACCAGCCCGATCCGCCTCCCAGGTCCTCCGGTCTAACACATCAGATTCATCATCAGACTCCCCACCACTTTTTTCGGACTGCAAATTAGGCTGTTCCCCACCAACCTCCAATTCCGGGCAGTCCAAACTCTGACTTCCCTCTAAGAAATCCTCAGGGAGGCTGTCCTCTATAACCGCCAGATTATGCAGAGGAGTTCGGTGGCCTTTTATTTTATAAATTGCAGAAGGGACACCACTAGGAGGGAGCATTGAGGTGGCACAGAATGACGGGTTTTGCTGGAGCGGAATGTTGGAGCAGGACGAGTCTGACCCCTGGCTACATATGGATACTGTGTCAGCAGATGACAGATCATCCGGCTGAGACTGAGATGAGCGTGCCATCCACTCCACTACCTCATCCACTTTCTCCTCCACTACAATTTTGCACCTTGGTGGGTTAGCCTGGTGGAACACCGGCCAACTATTACGAATTACAGAAGTAGAAGCTCCGGCTACAGGTCCTTTGGCACTGCTGCCCTGTGCTACCGTCTCCTTTTTTTTAGAGCTCGAGGTCTGGCTGGAACTGGACCTCTTTTGCCTATCCATTCCAGACATTTTTCACTTCACTCTGTGGCCCTGCAGCTGGTCTTTGTCTTTGTCCCTGTCTCTCTCCCTATCTCTCTCTCCCTGCCTGATTAATTACCAGCCCTGCACTGGCCCTGCAGTATCCCTGATGTGTAATATAGATTCCCTGAACAATTACACCCCAATTTCAACAACACAGGTCTCAGAACTTCACACACAGTGCTTCTGCTCGTCTCAGCAGTCGCAGCAGAAGTGATGTGTCACTGGCTTACCGAGCCTATGCCAATCAGAGCAAGCCCTGCCCACTAGGTCAGGTGACCGCTTTCTTCCCGGGCTTTTGCGCACGAATAACGAACTAACAGTGAAAGTTTGCTAATTACTTGAATTCGTATGCAACAGCGTATAGAGTAACTTATACGTAGCATTAGCGTACAATTTATCGGACAAGTACGTAGCAAATGCGTAGAAAGCCTAAGGAACATTTTCAAATCTTAACGGAGCGAATCACCTAATATTCGGATTCGCTTCGCAGCTGAAAATTTCCAAGATTCGATACGAATCAACAAATCAACGAATAGAATCAATCGCTCATCTCTAGTTAAAACCAAGAAGCGGTACAGCGCTATTCTCCTCTGTATGTTTTTAGAACAATCTCTCTTTTTTAACCTTTTTATGATGATCTATCACATATAGAAATAGAAAGAATCTGTGTGATAATAGCATTTTATTGTGAATATTGTTCTATAACATCTTTATTTGGGAGTGAAGTGTCAATCAACTCCCCGAGCGCCGCCTGTTCTCCTCCCCCCGTGGCTTGCGTGCTAAAAATCTTGTTTTGCCATGTTTTAGTGCTAATTTGAATGGATATAGTCCTGAGGAAGAGGGCGATACAACCCACGAAACGGGTAGATTAATCTGTAATAAAGGAAGAAGCCTTGATCATTCATACTGTCCCAGACTTATGTTTTACTTCAACTCCGGCAGCGCCTTATGTGTTCCTGAACCATTTTCTTCAGTCATGGAATTATAGTACAGGGAGAGAGCTGCATGGAGATAGCGGTGGGGGGTGAGAGCATTATACAAACTAGCACTACAGAAATTGGCATTAGAGTGGGAACTGTAGGGGAGGCATTAAAGGGTTTCTGTCACCAGAAATCACCCTATTAAACCAAGTGTCATTTGCAATGAGCAAATGACACTTGATGACAGTAATGTTAGTCTCATATTTCTGGGTCCAGCAGTTTAGCCAAAAAATAGGTTTTTATAATATGCAAATGACCTCCCCTAGGTGCAGTAGGCGTGAACCTGCACCTAGGAGAGGCCGTAATAACGCCTCTTACCACGCCTCCGTAGCGCTGATTGACAGGGCCGGGCAGCCAGCTCTTTCGGCTCCCGGCCCTGTACGATCCCGAAATCCCGCGCCTGCGCACTGCGGTAGTACATCCGCGCACGCGCGTTGAGAGCCGGCGGCCGCCCGGGTCCCGGCTCCTTCGTGCGCGGATGTACTACCGCAGTGCGCAGGCGCGGGATTTCGGGATCGTACAGGGCCGGGAGCCGAAAGTGTCATTTGCAATTTGCTCATTGCAAATGACACTTGGTTTAATAGGGTGATTTCTGGTGACAGAAACCCTTTAAAATAAAGGCCAGGGCACTACATGGGGCCTTGTACAAATGGGCACTACAGTGGGCATAATACAGGGTACACTACAGGCATAATACAGGGTACACTACAAGGGGTCATTATAAGCAAAGGAACACTGCACCATGACCTTAAAAAAATACTGGAGCTACTACAGGGGGCATTATAACTACTGGGGACACTATGCAGATTTTTTTATTATAATTTAGGGCTCTAAAGGGGTGTCTTATAAGGGGGCCTTGTTACTGTTGGGGGCACTATAGGGGGGACTTAATTCCCTATGGGAGAATTATTAATATTGATGGTACAGTGGGGGCGTTATTGGGCACTACTACTAATGGATTGCTATTGGGGTACTGTAGGGGGCACTTTTACTATTGAGGGCAGTCCATAAGTTACTAGGGTGGGAACTATCTGTTTAGCACTATTGTTTCTACAGTATAAAGTTTGTAGGCATTAGGGAGCACAGCGCAGTATTGGTGGTAGCAGCAGGATGACATTGTTGTGGCATCAGGAGGGGGATGATGTGAAGAATCTAAGACTACTTTCATATTAGCGTTATTGCTGGATAATGATAATGCAACCATCTGCATCCATTATGAACGGATCTGGTTGTATTATCTTTAACCCTTACACTCCCAGCGCCGTACATGTACGGCACTGGAAGCTGGGACACAAATCCCAGCGCTGTACTGGTACGGCGCTCTGATCGGGCAGGCGCAGGAGCTGCGCTCGCCTGATCAGCTGCAGTTGTCCGGCAGTGGCCGATAGCCGGACCCCTGCTGGTGCATTAACCCTCGCACTGCCGCGGTCAGTGCTGACCGCGGCATGTGTGATGTCTGCGCTGGGAGGGAGAGCCCATTGGGTCCCCGCGCTGCTGTGACAGGGACACGATGGCAGGGAAGGCAGCCCGATGCTTCCTTAGGCATCGGGCTGCCTTCTACGGAAGCCTGCGAGAGACAACCCCCTGGATCTCACAGGCAGCAGGCTGTCAGTGTATTACACTGTCTAATACACTTACAGCCAATGCATTACAATACAGAAGTATTGTAATGCATTGTGCAGGGGATCAGACCCCCAAAAGTTGAAGTCCCAGACTAAAAATAAAGTAAAAAAAGAAGTTAAAAAAATAAAGTTTAACAAAAAAAGTTTCAAGTAAAAAAAAAAAAGCGTTATTTTCCCAAAATAAAGTTAAAAAAAATTGTAAAAAATAGGGAAAAAAGAAAATTAGGCATATTAGGTATCGCCGCGTCCGTATTCACCGGCTCTATAAAAATATCACATGACCCACCCCGCTAGGTAAACATCGTAAAAAATAAAAAATAAAAACAGTGCAAAGAAAGCCATTTTCTGATCACCTTGCCTCACAAAAAGTGTAATGCCAAGCAATCAAAAAGACGTATTAATCCCAAAATGGTAGCAACCAAACCGTCATCTTGTCTCGCAAAAAATGAGACCCTACCTAAGACAATCGCCCAAAAAATAAAAAAAATATCGCTCTCAGAAAATGGCAACACAAAAAAAAAGATTTTATTCTGTTCAAAAATGCATCTAATGTGTAAAACTTAACAAAAATAAAAATGGTAGACATATTGGGTATCACCGTGTCCGTAACAACCTGCTCTATAAAAATATCACATGATTTGCCCCTTCGGGTGAATGCTGTTTAAAAATTTTTTTTAAAAAAACTATGTCAAAACAGCTATTTTTTTCACCTTGACTCACAAAAAGTGTAATACCAAGCGATCAAAAAGTCTTCAAAATGGTACCAATGGTACCAAGTTTTCAAAATGGTACCAATGAAAACGTCACCTCATCCCGCAAAAAATGAGCCTCCACATAAGACAATAACTCAAAAAAATAAAAATCAATGGCTCCAGTCCTGCCATGTGCCCCCACAGCAGTTTATCACCACATATGGGGTGTTGCCGTATTCAGGAGAAAATGGGGAACAAATTATGGGGTATTTTTTTTTCCTGTTACCCCTTGTGAAAATGAAAAATTTGAGGCTAAAGCAACATTTTATTGGAAGAAATGAAACTTTTCATTTTCACAGCCAAGCGTTTCCAAATTCCTTAAGACGCTTAGGGAGTCAAAGTGGTCAGACTCAGTACCCCCCTATATATATTCTTTGAAGGGTGTAGTTTCCAAAATGAGGTCACTTTTTGAGGGTTTCCACTGTAGGGGTACGTCAGGGTCTCTCAATTACAAAATGGTGCCTAAAAACCATTCTAGCAAAATCTGCCTCAAAAATCCGTATGGCGCTCCTTTCCTTCTGACCACTGCCACAAACCCATAGAGACGTTTACCACCACATATGGGGTATTTCTATAAACTGCAGAATCAGAGTAATGTATATTGAGGTTTAGTTTGCTGTTAACCCTTGCTGTGTTGCAAGAAAAAAAATTATTAATGTGACTAATCTACCAAAAAATTGAAATTTTGAAATTTCACCTCCATTTTCCTTTAATTTTTGAGGAACACCTCAAGGGTTAATAAAGTTTGTAATATCAGTTTTTCATAATTTGAGGGGTGTAGCTTCTAAAATGGGGTCTTTTAGTATATATAAATTATTAGTGGTTTCCATTAGGTAAGCCTCCCAAAATCTCTTTATAACTGAATTGGTGTTCAAAAAAATGGTTTTGGAAATTTTGTTAAAAATCTGATCTGCATTTTTTGCAGATCAAATGTGGACCCATTCATTTCTAAATCTTGTGCTGTATGCATCCGGAAAAGAATAGGCATTTTTAGCGCCGGACGCATGCAGACTGTATTTTGCAGATCCATGATTAGCGAACAGCAAAATAGATACAGTTGTGTGTAGGAGGCCTATCAGTAGGGCTGGGAGGGGGGCTGGATTGAGAATTTGGGGGGCACCATTTAAATTTTTGCCTCATGCAGCAGAAAGGCTATAATTTGCCCCAAGTGACGTCATAGGGGTGGTCGTACTTGACAGCTCTGAACTGTCTCCTTGTGGCCTCCATACAGTATAACGTTTCCTTGTGGCTGCCCCCATACAGTAAAACGTCTCCTTGTGGTTGCCCCCATACAGTATAATGTCTCCTTGTGGCCCCCCATACAGTATAATGTCTCCTTGTGGCTGCCGCCATGCAGTATAACGTCTCCTTGTGGCCCCACTTATTTTTTCTTTCTTTTAAACGGTTATTTACCGCGATCATCTGAGACCTGTTTTTATCTTTTTTTCCCCCCATCCTATGAACACTCAGCATTGTTACAGTGCCCCCATTGCCCAAGAGCTTGGAGAAGTGGTCGGTGAATCTGATGAGAGCCTGACGTGTATTTACTGAACAGCAGCCAGAGCTTCTCCTCTTGTATTATAAGGCCAGCATTGCCCCCCTCCTCCTGTAGTAGTAATATTATTTTCAATGTCACTAAATTAAAAAGTGGCTTCAGTTTAAAGATGTATAATGTTAAAGAGCAGCTATCAGGAAGCGCTCATCTCCCTCTGCCCCGCCACCGCCCCCCAACTGTGCGCAGGGCCACGCCGCACCTTGCCTAATTGGCGGTGCGGCCCTGCATGCGAGTGCCCCCATATGCCAGTAACAAATGCCCCCAGCGCTCCATGTGCCAGTAACAAATGCCCCCAGTGCCCCCATGTGCCAGTAAGAAATGCCCCCAGTGCCCCCATGTGCCAGTAACAAATGCAAATGCCCCCAGTGCCAGTAACAAATGCCCCCATGTGCCAGTAACAAATGCCCCCAGTGCCCCATGAGCCAGTAACAAATGCCCCCAGTGCCCCCAATATAGCCCCAGTCCGTGATTGCAACAATAAAAAACTAAACACTGATACTTACCTCCATGGAGCTGGCAGCGATGCAATGCAGGCCTCTTCCGCCCTGTGTCCTGCGCTGTACGGCTCAGGCGGCGCGATGATGTCATCACGCCGCCTGAGCCGGCCTCTGATAGGCTGCAGGCCTAGTGCCTGCAGCCTATCAGAGGAACGGGCAGGGGAGACGCCTCTCCTTTCCCTGCAGTACAGGCATCTGTATAGCCACCCTGTGACCCTGCAAGTGGCAAGGGGCCCCCCTCGGGGCCCCCCTGGCTTAGGGGCCCGGTCGCAACTGCAACCAATGCGACCCCTATACCTACGCCAATGCCTAGTGCAAATCTCAGTAGGAAAGCCTCCTGAGATCAACCGCACATGTGCCAATGAAGTCTCACCAGTGCAAGCAGGAGATTTCAGGGCTGGGCTGCCAAACAATGAGGATGCATGACCCTGTCAAATCAGACCATGAGGGTAATGGCTCCCCAAATCACCTAATTTGCATATAAATAAAAGTATGGATTTTGCTTCAACCGCAAATGCGTTTGCAGCAATAGAGGCTAATTTAAAAGGGGTTTATCCAGGAATTGATAATGATTTTCTATCCTCGGGGAGGGGGGGGGTTTCTATTCCAGCCAATCAGCTGTTTCAGGAGAGAGTCGCTGCGCTCACCACTCTGCTGGCGCCCTTGTCCCCAACCACAGCACCGTACATCTTATAGTGGCTGTGCTTGGTATTGCCACCGGCCTCTTTTAACAGCTGATTGTCAGAGTCCTGGTTGTTGGACCCATACTGATCAGATATTAATGACCAATCCAGAGGACCTCTTTAATTCACCATGATCTATTCTACCTGGCAGTATGAACGCTTTAGTACGGAGATCATGGTGAAAGATGCTTATTAAGTTTTATATTTAAACATCTATCTGTCTTGTGTGGTTTGTGGTTATATGTTTTAATAAAACAGTTGGATGAGAAAGATGTTATTTATTTTTTTCATTTTATTACAACAATAAAGTTGGAATTAGACTTCTTTCACATCTGTGGCACAAATTCAGACAGGCTGTTCCAGCAGAGAACAATCTGCTGGAGTTCTCCAGATCCAGCACTGCCGGAGTTTTCTGGATCAAGCACTGCCGGATGCCACCGGAATGCCCACCAGCCCCATTAACTATAATCAACTGGAGAGGGATCTGGCAGGTAAGTAATCATTTGTGAGGTCATTTATCAAACTGGTATAAAGCAGAACTGGCTTAGTTGCCAATAGCAACCAATCAGATTCCACCTTTCATTTTTGACAGCTCCTTTGCAAAATAAAAGGTGGGATCTGATTGGTTGCTATGGGCAACTAAGCCAGTTCTACTTTACACCAGTTTGATAAAACCCACTACTCTTTATGAGAGGTTAACTGGCTTCCTCTTAAAACCAGAAATTCCCTTTAGGGCACCTGCTCACGTTGCAGAATATTCACATTTTTTGCATGGATTCCCATGCACTTCTGACAAGAGTGATAGAACAGCAGATCAGTCAGGAATCCATTCATTTTCTATGAGACAGCCGGAGATAGCCAAGTACAACACTGGGCAGCCGACCTGCTGCTCCATTGGACCAGGAGAAGTGGAACTAGTTATCGCCATTGGATTGGGGGAACGAGATCCCTTTTCTCAGGATCAGTGGAGTCCCAGCCTCCACCAATTAGTCAGTTATCCCCTATCCTGTGGATAACTTACACAAACTCTTTCAAAATCACTATTGTGGCATGTTATAATGTGGCAGGGGACCCCAATGAACATGGAAAACATTTAATAAGTGGGGAGTAGAGATGAGCGAGTAGTGTTCGATCGAGCCGGTATTCGATCGAATACTACGCTATTCGGCATACTCGATTTCGATCGAGTATAACGGCGATGGCGCACTTAGAATTCGTTTCCCCTCCCACCTTCCCTGGCGCTCTTTTTCCACCAATCACCATGCAGGGGGGGTATGACAGGCCCGCGGAGCACGCTGGCAGCGCGAAAACGGCGTCTACATGGATTGGCTGGAAAAACCACGTGACCTCGAATATTAATAACTCAGGTCTTCCTGCTCGTTCGCATATGCTGCGTGAACTTAGTCAGGGACAGAGGCTGGAGAAGGGAGAGATAGGTTTTAGCTGTTGGACAGGCAGGAGCGTGATTAAAAGCCCTTATCAGGGCTACTATAGTGCAGTACAGTGATAGCTTTACTACTATATACACTCTGCAGAGAACGGCTGCTGTATTCAGGGATAGCTGCTGGAGTAGGGACAGAGAGAGGCATTAGTGGTGTATTAGGTGCTCTGCTACATACCAAACTATATTTGGCACTACTGTTCTGCGTTCTTTTTGGCTGCAAAACCCTGTTATATACCTAGTGTGTATATGCACCATCTGATCTTCTGGCAGTATACGGCTGTGTACATTTTTTTTTTTTAAATACAGTTTCTTTGGCTCTAGTGTTCTGGGTTCTGTGTGCCTGCAATACGCTTTTTGTATACCAGGTGTAAATACCCACCGTCTGACCTGTTAGTACACGGCTGTGTACTCAGACATATTTAAAAAAAAGTCCTGATATTTGACACCTGTATTGTGCGTTCTGCGTGCCTGCAAAACTCTTTTATATACGTGGTGTTAATACCCACCGTCTGACCTGTTAGTACACGGCTGTGTAATCAGACATATTTAAAAAAAAAGGCCTTTTATTTGGCACCTGTATTGTGCGTTCTGCGTGCCTGCAAAACTCTTTTATATACGTGGTGTTAATACACACCGTCTGACCTGTTAGTACAAGGCTGTGTAATCAGACATATTTAAAAAAAAGGCCTTTTATTTGGCACCTGTATTGTGCGTTCTGCGTGCCTGCAAAACTCTTTTATATACTTGCTGTTAATACCCACCGTCTGACCTGTTAGTACAAGGCTGTGTAATCAGACATATTTAAAAAAAAAGTCCTTTTATTTGGCACCTGTACTGTGCGTTCTGCGTGCCTGCAAACTCTTTTATATACGTGCTGTTAATACCCCACCGTCTGACCTGTTAGTACATGGCTGTGTAATCAGACATATTTAAAAAAAAAGTCCTTTTATTTGGCACCTGTACTGTGCGTTCTGCGTGCCTGCAAAACTCTTTATATACGTGCTGTTAATACCCACCGTCTGACCTGTTAGTACATGGCTGTGTAATCAGACATATTTAAAAAAAGTCCTGTTATTTGGCACCTGTACTGTGCGTTCTGCGTGCCCTGCAAAACTCTTTTATATACGTGCTGTTAATACCCACGTCTGACCTGTTAGTACATGGCTGTGTAATCAGACATATTTAAAAAAAAGTCCTTTTATTTGGCACCTGTACTGTGCGTTCTGCGTGCCTGCAAAACTCTTTTATATACGTGGTGTTAATACACACCGTCTGACCTGTTAGTACAAGGCTGTGTAATCAGACATATTTAAAAAAAAAGTCCTTTTATTTGGCACCTGTACTGTGCGTTCTGCGTGCCTGCAAAACTCTTTTATATACGTGCTGTTAATACCCACCGTCTGACCTGTTAGTACACGGCTATGTAATCAGACATATTTAAAAAAAAAGTCCTTTTATTTGGCACCTGTACTGTGCGTTCTGCGTGCCTGCAAAACTCTTTTATATACGTGCTAATACCCACCGTCTGACCTGTTAGTACAAGGCTGTGTAATCAGACATATTTAAAAAAAAGTCCTGTTATTTGGCACCTATACTGTGCGTTCTGCGTGCCTGCAAAACTCTTTTATATACGTGCTGTTAATACCCACCGTCTGACCTGTTAGTACACGGCTGTGTAATCAGACATATTTAAAAAAAAAGTCCTTTTATTTGGCACCTGTACTATGCGTTCTGCGTGCCTGCAAAACTCTTTTATATACGTGGTGTTAATACACACCGTCTGACCTGGTAGTACAACGGCTGTGTACCTAGA